>JAJAGP010002245.1:0-126493 GCA_025084515.1 Ancistrus triradiatus
GTTTTCTATCCTGAGGCTTTGTCAGTTTACTTGGACTTCTTTTATTTACACATACATAAAATTGTATGCACACATGACTGAGAGCAAAACTTCTTTTGCCACGATCTTTGTTAGATTTCCTTCTTGAAGTTGTTCTTTAATCCTTTTCATTGTGTCACTTGACAACTCTTGTTGTGGTCGTGTATTCTTTCTGTTAGCTATGTCCATCAACTTGTTAATTTCAGACTACATTACTTTTTTAGACTTGTGCCAATATTTGTTTTAGAAATGCATGTCTGTCATTTGTTACAAAGTAAAATGGATTGAGTGAGCATCCTCCATGTTCTGACTTTGACTGATCATTTTTGCCAGGGGTAGTAGAAAATAATCGTACCCCTTTTTTGTCTTACAGCATAAAATCTAACCCATAAAAATATATTTAATTTTATAATGAGAACATTTTGCTTGAATAACAAGGTGGGAAAATGATCAGCCCCCTGATTTCGTACTTCATAGTCCCACCTTTTTCTTTAATTACTGCCATCAGTCTTTGTCCGGGGGGCTGACTACGTGATTAGACGTGAATTGATGAGAAATGTGAAGTGACAATATGAGGTTTAGACATGTCAGTAAATCTGACAGCAAACAGATTTGTAGGGAATTACCTGCCACATAGGTGTTTTTGCCAAACGTTAATATTTAACTATATTTGTTTCGCTCATCCACCCAGATGGGTTGCTATCATTGCTATCACGACTCATATAAATGTCTGCATTATTGTACCCCATGTAAAGGTTTGGGAGTTGTATAGAATTTGTTTGAGGAGATTTGAAGGGACTGCACAGAGTTGAGGTAAGTGCGCTTTATTTGACAGCAGGCAAAGCATGTCTTCTTCACTTGTTTCAGGTCAGCGACTTTCTCCCGGTCTCTCACTCGCTTCCTGTCTTTTCCTCTCTCTCTGAAGTTGCCATTCGCAGTAACTGGTCTCATATAGTTGCTGCTTCTTAAAATTGCCACCAGCCACATGCTTTTTCCCATTCCTAAACTTTAGATAGAACTCAAAGATGAAAATCTGATTGCTGGTTTTGCCTGACAAATACAAATGGTATGACGTCAAACTCCGAACACACTATTAAATATCTTAATTTACTATCTGCTATGAGACTAGGGCTGTGCTAAAAAATCGATACAGCAATATATCGCGATATTTAGTTTCGTGATGTACTACGTTGATTTTCAGCTCAAAATATAGATTTTTTTAAGGGATGAAAAAACACATTTTAAGTAGGGAATGAACTACAATCTCCACTCCTGTAGATGTTGCAGTACAGTTTTGTCTCAATGTGTCTGCTGAATTTTATATATATATATATATATATATGAAGTCCATGCCAATATACGCCCCTACTATGAGTGACGATAAGTCTGGTGATGAAAACCAAGCAAAGGACAATATGGATACACTCGTACATTTTAGAGTAAGGTTTTACATGATCTAACTGTAATGCTGTGAGAAGCCTGACATGTGACACAGCAAATATAGGGAGAGCCCACCCAAAGTAATTCTCATAGCATATTTAAAGAGGGGAGTGTCAACGCACTGCAGATGTATCGGAAAGAGTTTTTACTATTAACGCAGTTTCTTGGTGTATTACCGTAATATTGGAGGGAGTCTGAGAACCAAGCTAAAATATACAATACAAACATTTTCAACAGAGATGTTTACACCTTGAGTTCTAGCCTGCAGCTGACAGAGCAGAGTGGGCACTGTTTGCCTGTCTCAGCATGTCCAGCTGTGTTTCCGTAGAGTCCTGTTTTAAAATTGTTTGCTTCAAATGCTGTAGAGCACTGGTACCTATATACTATACCCTACTGTGCAAAAGTCTTAGGCCACTATTAGATTTGTTGTTTTAGCAATGGTATAGTAACCATATACTGTATAAGATATTGTTGACAATAATAATACTCTTTTCCGCTGATCTTCATTCCAATCAGTGTGAGCTTTAACATATCTTAGCTTTTTCACCCTGTTCCCCTTCTTTTTCGCAAAAAAGATCATTTCTGATAGAGGGTCAACTTGGAATCCAGATGAAGCTTCCAGGTGCTGCTATTGCTCAAGCGTAAGAGGGTGGTCACACTAATTACTAACCACTGTAGCCTATAGAAGCTGTTTTTTCTGTTTTTGTTTTTTCAGCGTTTCAAATATTGCATACAGATTTTCTGGTTGTACTCTAACAAAGACATTGAGAAATAACTATAAATGGTCATTATATCGTTGATTAAACAATGGTATATCTAATGTAATGGTGGCCTAAGACTTTTGCGCAGTACTGTACGTAATGATCAACTGGTACAAAAAAAATACAGGCGATAGACAAATTCTGAAAACATATTTGCATGCGAAGACACCAGTAATGGGTCATTTAGATGGGACAAAATCTTTGACAAGTGCAATTGGCAGCACCTGAGTGGGCTCTTAGTGTGAGCCCCTAAGCATCATATTGAGCGCTCCGTCTTCTCTGAGTTGCCCCCCCAAGTACGAATATCGTTATGTTGGCAGATCTGAGCTCAGGGTACGACTTGCAGAGGCGTGAGAATTAAATTTTTTTTTGGTTCTAGGAGAAAAATTAGAGACGGCAAACTTAAGTAAAAGTCTCGCGGTAATGCTGTTGTCCTATGGGTAGAGTTTCTGGCACTGTCAGGACACACTCAGGCTGTGTTGCTATGTTTGATATCTTGGAGAACATGCCGGTATGTACAGCCAATTCTTCAGCACTGTATTTTAACACCTCGAGTGTTAAATGAACAATTTGTTCTGTCTGAGTCCAGCTGGCCTTACATAAAGACTGTAGGTGTTTCTTCAGCACTGGGGATTTTGGCATTGTGGATGTGTTTTTAAGATTTAGCCCACTTTCGAGAAGCTCGGTGTAATTCCCAAACCTAGCCGTGGCACCGGGAGCAGGCTTATCGCCCGAGAGCAGGGGCAAGCTAGCTTTGTGCAGTTGTTTGCGTCATATTTTTGGGATCATGTAGGTAGGAGCAGAGCAAACAGCAGGTGTGTGCTGCTTGATTAAATTTCTGACAGTGCCTTTGTGCGAGTAATGAGTGATGAATTATTCATGCTGCTTTGACATGATGATCTCTTCATTACAGGGAGTTTAGACAACACTGATTAATTTCAGAAATGACTATCCAAACACTCTGTGTTGTGCTATGTTTGTGTGTGCTGCAGCATCCACCCTCTTTACTCCTTATTTCGGGGCAGTTGTGTTCCCATGGAAACACACTTTGGATATCAATACATGTCAGTCCTGTTTTTCCTCCATATTTGACCTTTCTTGCTACCCAGTCTATATAATGTGGGAGCTAATGATGTTTGAGCGCTCGAGATGTCAGTATGGCAAATTAACATGGCACTTCCTAACGACGTCCGGCCGTGGAAAAAAGGTTATAATATAATCATGGACCGAAAGAACTAGAGCTCCATATTAGCACACTGATTGTCTCCAAGGCTACTGAGATCAGCAGCTCAAGGTTTGTCAGCTTTTTTCAGTGTGTTCTACCTACTCTGCAATTTTATTCCTCTCACCATAATTTAGTCTCGCCATTGGCTGTCCAAAACTGATCCACACCGCCACAGGGCTAAAAGCGTCTGTGTTTGAATGAAAAATGGAATGGACTTTTTAAGCTAGAAAACACAAGATATTTGTTTTCTTCATTACTACATTATTTCTGGGTCATTCTACCAAATGGGTGCCATTTGCTTGTTGTAACTCTTAAAAATCAACCTTAATTTTCTACAGTTTTCAACACTGAATCTTAGAATACACTTATTTAATTATTCATAATGAACAATCTCAGGCAACTTTATTTTTACCAAATAATTGGTTTCTCCTGTTACTGTTACTCAGTTATTCTTTATATGGGTAACAGGACTTTTTGGGAGTTTTCAGAACAGAATTAGCAAATACATAAAATGTAACAACATGGTGTCCATACTAACAGCATTAGGACACTCAGCACATTCTAATGATTTATTAAAATGTGTATTTTTACAATAAACAAATAACATCTAAAAATAATTTAGGTAATAGGACAGTCTCAGATAGTTACAATATCATCAAATATACAGAAAAAATTAAGAGAGAACTTACTTTTGGTCTTCCCATGGTCTTCAGAAGATCCAGATGATACAACTTATTATTGAATATATGACTCGTGGTATGTTCCATAATTTGGGAAAAATTAAAAGTGGGGATATATAAACGTGGGAATATATTAGATTAACAGGACTGAGTGAAAACCTGGGGACATGATGTACAGTGGTGCTTGACAGTTTGTGAACTTTTATAATTTTCTATATTACTACATAAATATGACCCAAAACATCATCAGATTTTCACACAAGTCCTAAAAGTAGATAAAGAGAACCCAGTTAAACACATGAGACAAAAATATTATACTTGGTCATTTATTTATTGAGGAAAATGATCCAATTTTACATATTAGTGAGTGGCAAAAGTATGTGAAACTTTGCTTTCAGTATCTGGTGTGACCCCCCTGTGCAGCAATAACTGCACCTAAACATTTCCTTTAACTGTTGATCAGTCCTGCACACCGGCTTGGAGGAGTTTTAGCCCATTCCTCCGAACAGAACAGCTTCAGCTCTGGGATGTTGGTGGGTTTCCTCACGTTAGCTGCTCGCTTCAGGTCCTTCCACAACATTTCCATTGGATTAAGGTCAGGACTTTGACTTGGCCATTCCAAAACATGAACTTTACTCTTCTTTAACCATTCTTCGGTGGAACGCCTTGCTCTTGGAATGATCTTTGTTGGTCGACCACTCCTGGGGAGGGTAACAATGGTCTTGAATTTCCTCCATTTGTACACAATCTGTCTGACTGGGAAATGGTGGAGTCCAAACCTTTAGAGATGGTTTTGTAACCTTTTCCAGCCTGATGGCCATCAACATCTCTTTTACTGAGGTCCTCAGAAACCTCCTTTGTTCATGCCATGATACACTTCCGCAAACATGTGTTGTTAGAGCAGACTTTGATAGATCCCTGTTCTTTAAATAATACAGGGTGCCCACTCACACCTGATTGTCATCCCATTGATTGAAAACACCTGCCTCTAATTTCACCTTCAAAATTATTTGCTAATCCTAGCAGTTCACATACTTTTGCCACTCACTAACATGTAATATTGGATCATTTTCCTCAATAGGTAAATGACCAAGTATAATCATTTTGTCTCATTTGTTTAACTTGGTTCTTTTTATCTACATTTAGGATTTATGTGAAAATCCGATGATGTTTTAGGTCATATTTATACAGAAATGTAGAGAATTCTAAAGGTTTCACAAACTTTTAAGCACCACTGTAAGTACTATTCATCTTGATGTCTTAATTAGCTCTTCATTTCCATTGTGTGTTTCTAGATTTCCATCTTTATTCCAATCTTTGTTAGCTTTAACATATCATTACGAATATAATTGCTAATCTAATGGTGGCCTAAGACTTTTGCACAGTACTGCATATTGCTCTTAACTAAGGCTGTCAAAATACAGACACTCGAACACTGTTAATTACATTTTCCCTTCTTGATCGTGGTACCCTAACTTATGGTGTGTTTCTAAAACGGTCCCCTAATAACTATTCCCTGCGTCCCTACGTGTCTATGTCTGGGGGTCCCCACAAGTATGGAAAGATCTGACATTTTTTACCTAGTGGGGACATTTTGCTGGCCCCTATGAGGTGTTACCTGTTTTTTTACAGAAAGTGTAACTTACTTCTGAAAAATCAAAAGAGTTAAAAGATGTAAAGATGTGCTTTAAGTTACTGAGGTTAAGGTTATGGATGGGTGTAGCATCAATTACCTACAGTAGTCAAGGAAAGACATAGTCCCAATGAGTTCCTGCCAGCTCGAGTGTATGAGTGTAAAATACTAATACCAAATACTAGTAAATTGTAAAGTCTAGGATTTATTTTATTCAAAGATTCAACTTTTCACTTGAATTCTATGATTTTATGATTTACAGTGGGAAAACAACATTGCAATGAATTGGAGAAAAGTGCAAGAAGCATTTTCACTAGTGAAACAGTGAACTAGTTCAGTATGTGTCAATGGAGCAACTGCCAAGTCTAATTCCTAGTAAGTGATGTCTTACCTGCCCCAATAAAACTTGTTCTGATATTCATTTTGCTAGCTAGCTACAATTCCCACTGAGCCCAAAGCTGATTTCAAGCCTTGTCACTAGAATCAAAGACCACCAGTACACTATATTTCTCATGTTAATCACATTTGTTTAATTTCAGACTTCAGTTAGCATCCTGTGTATCTGCAAATGGCTGTTACAAATACAAAGATACATCGATGTTATACATCTCAAATCTGAAGGAAGACATCTATGTCTGTTATTCATAAAGAAAGCAAAATCTAATGGGATGAACAAGTGTCCATGCATCATGTACTGTGTCAGGCGAGCTTTGGATTCTACTATGTTTAAGACTCCGATGTTCACATAGAATTAATGGTACATGCTCAGTTTATTCAGAGTATTGTTACCATTATGTTTTACGAGCTTCTGCGGAAGTGTTATCTGCATTCGTGAAACCAGTCATTTTCTCACAGGATGCCTAATTTGTTGTAGAGGTACAATGTTTGTTCGAGGTCTTAAAAATGATAATAAATTATAACCGGAAATGAAATTCTGACTTTTAACTCTGGACGTTGCGACTGTAAACAGACTCAAAACAACACTTTACAGCGCTGCCCTTGATGTTAAAGTATATAGTACCGGTACTGTACTGAGCTCTAATTACCATATTTTACTTAATCATTATAACAGATTGTTATGTTAATTGCTTATTTATGTACATTGCTTTATATTCAATAATTGTTATGAATTTCCATAAATGAAAAATTGTTTTGTTGAGATTGCAGCTTTGTGGGAAATAAATTCCAGTGGTGATTTCTACTTTTCAACCAGCCAATAATCTAACAGAAATATGTGATATGTAAACTTCAAACTTTAATATTAAATAATCAAATTCCTCATTTTCTTGATTATTCTCCACAAAGTGTTCGATAGCTGTTTAGCGGGTGCTGGAACGGAATTCTGCACCAGGTAAATAAATATGTAAATAAGCCCAAGAGAAGCAAAATCTCTTAGAATAAGTGACCTGGCAACTGTTTTTTTTCCGCTAGCTGCTTTGAGCTTATGGGCAGACTGAGCAAACTGAAACGAGTAACTAGTATACATGCTGTGAGAAATCCACTTACTGAACTAAAATTCAGTTCTCTTTATCTGAATACTTAATCTGATTTCCTGATTGAAGTATGCCAGCCGCTAGGCATCTGTGCCCCTGTCCAGGATCAAGCGGATAAGAAAGTGAATGAATGAATGAGTATGCTGTGAACATGACTACTTGAATAATCAGATATCCAACAACGATCAGATTCAGTGCATGTAAACGCACTCATTGACTTCAAAAAAGGTTCAGTTAACATAACTAATGAGCCCAGAACTGAATCCCTGAAGTCATGTTCCAAACTCTATTCTAGTGGAAAGCCTTGGCAGAAGGTTGGAAGCTATTATATAGGGATCAGCTCCATATGAATGCCCATGTTTTTCAAGCACATACAGATCTGATGTTCTGTCCACTACTCTTGGCTGTTTAGCGGGATGTATGAATATGAGTGGGTTTAGAGTATGAGGGACTGGGTTAATTAAGGCTCACACTGTATGAGTTAACACTGTATCATCCTCCTCCAGAAAAGCTTTAACTGTTGTCTATTTTAGTTATTAAATGCACATTATGTGGATATGCATAGAAGATATTGTCGTTCCCTCAATCAAAGTTATTGTTCACTGAGGTTGTTTAAGAGAGATACAGGCTTTATGTCAGTGATGTCTCTCTGTAAGCACATTGTGCAGCAGCAAGCAAAAACCACTTTTTGGCTGGGTTTATGTGCTTTTTAGTTTTGGTAAAATGTAATTTAGCCATATGTCTCTGTTTTATGATATAATTTAAATTTGATTTCACAGCATGGTCACACCGCATTAGAAGGATATGCTATATTTCTTTAAGAGAGCACGGAGGAAGCTGAGTGGGAAATTTTGCTGTCCCAAATATTAATTTTTCTAATACCATCTGCAACCTTCATTTGTCCAAGGCTTCGCTCTGGATTTGATTATATTCTCTTGATAAACAAGGGGCAGGTGTCTAATTAAAGTAGTACAAACTTATTTGAATCATGAAAATTGGTTTAATCTAATTGCTGTTGTAATGGAACAATCCCTGAATGCATGGTGTCCAACTCTGAATAATAGCTTTAGACATATTATTCCTAATGGCTACCTTGCTAAAAGCACTTGTTTAAGTCACACTGACATCCTGAAAAACATTCTTTTAGAAATGTTAAACTGTTCTGGATTTCACAGGTTGAAAACATATATAGTATAATGCAAAAGTCTTAGCCCACTTGTGTCACCACTAGATTTGTGGTCTTAGCAATGGTATATTGACCATATGTAATTATTTCTCTCTCTTTTTTAGAATACAACCAGAAAATATAGACATTTGTATGCAGTGTTAAAAGGTGAAGAAAAAAATCAACAAACATAGCTTCTGTAGGCTACAGTATTTAGCGTGATCTCCTCTTACACTTGAGCAATAGAAGCATCTGGCAGCTTCGTCGGGATGCCAAGTTGACCATTTTACAGTACAATGAAGCTTGATCAGTCTGCATATTCGCCACCTGGGTTTACTCTGGGTACTCCGGTTTCCTCCCACAGTCCAAAGACCATGCGTGTTAGGTTAATTGGTTACATTAAATTGGCATTGACTTTAGTGTGTGTGTATATATGTATATCTATATACACAGTGGGGCAAAAAAGTATTTAGTCAGCCACTGATTGTGCAAGTTCTCCTACTTAGAAAGATGAGAGAGGTCTGTAATTTTCATCATAGGTACACTTCAACTATGAGAGACAAAATAGAAAAAAAATCCAGGAAATCACATTGTAGGATTTTTAAAGAATTTAATTGTAAATTATGGTGGAAAATAAGTATTTGGTCAATAAATTTGGTTCAACTCAATACTTTGTAACATAACCTTTGTTGGCAATGACAGAGGTCAGACGTTTCCTGTAAGTCTTCACCAGGTTAGGTTAGGCAGGTGAGGCTGTGGACAGGTGTCTTTTATACAGAAGTGGAGAACAGAAGAGCTTTTTAAAGAAGACGTCTGTGAGAGCCAGAAATCTTACTTGTTTGTGGGTGACCAAATACTTATTTTCCACCATGGTTTACAATTAAATTCTTTAAAAATCCTACAGTGTGATTTCCTGGATTTTTCTTTCTCATTTTGCGAAATGGCCACTGATGCTGATATTGACATTAAATATACCAAACAAACAAACAAACATTATGGAAGGGTAGCAGCCAAGTAACCACTTTTTCAGGGAGGTTGTATTAAATACTTGCCTGCAGAAGCCATTTTGTTCTGAAAATGTTTGTTTTTTTATTTTATGTAGACATTTCCTGTATTTTCTCTCTATGTCTTAATAAAGAGACTGAGAAATATTTCTATATGGTCACTAAACCATTGCTGAAACAACAGGTCTAATGGTGGCTAAGACTTTTACAGTACTGTAGATTATTTTTGGATCAAATTAGTAATGTCCTTTAAACAGTGACTTCTTTCAAAATGATTTAGTTTCTAATCTTTACAAACAAAAATGTTGCCGCTGTTAGAGGGCAAAAATGTGCCTTGAACTTGAGGCTCTCTTTAGCATTTAGTTAGCTGCAATGCTGACTACCACCATGTTAGCTAGCTGGTTGTTTTAGTTATTGTAGTTTTATTGTTTAGAACCTATTAAACAAATATATCATATACATGAAGACTTTGTCTGTCTAGCAAAATGAGCTAGACTCGCTAGCTAGCTCAGCTGCTGTTGGCAGCCTGTTAGCAATGTGCGCATGCTATTTACATGCATAAAGTAACAGGTTTTTGGTACAGTCGGCCCTCCGTATGTGCAGGCTTTTAAAAAATCCCCAGATGCATTTTTTCTTTAATTCCAGAAAGTTCCAAAAAGCAGCATTTTTTCAGCACTACACTGAATCCACACGAATCAAGTGATGTGTAGGCGTACCCTCATGTAGCCTCCTGCAATTTTACAAATCCTCAGTTGAGTATTGTTCACCTCGTGTTTTGTTGTTCACATGTACAGACCTGTCTTCTTTCTACTGTTCCCTAAACAGTAGAGTAGAACAACTATTTACTTTGTGTTAGGTATTGTAAGTAACCTGGAAACAATTTAAAGTATACAAAATGATGTGAGTAGATTATATATAAATAGTATGCCAAAGACCGACTGTACTATTAAAGACAAAAACTTTCTTGGTGATTGTTAGTGAGTGTGATAACTTGACTGCATCTGTTTGCCTGAGAAAAAATTATATATGGTCATTATACCATTGCTAAAACCAGTTTAATGGTGGCCTAAGACTTTTGCCAAGTACTATAGATTGTTTACTTTGCATTCAGACAGTTAGCTTTATGTCAAAATTTTATATATGTGCAACTGAGCAAATTTATATGACTGAAAGTATACTGGTTATGTAAATGGACCAGTGTGGCAACTGTTAAACAAATCTGATACTATAAATTAAAACTATATTGAAACCTTGTGACAAACACCTTGCGCTAACATACTTTATTAGCATAACTAGCCAGCTAGCTATTAGAAAATAGAAGCAGATTACGGGGCATTTCTAACCTGCATGTTATATATGAATATTTATATGTCCTGATTTTCAACCAGGTTACAGTGGGGCAAAAAAGTATTTAGTCAGCCACTGATTGTGCAAGTTCTTCTACTTAGAAAGATGAGAGAGGTCTGTAATTTTCATCATAGCTACACTTCAACTATGAGAGACAAAATGAGAAAAAAAATCCAGGAAATCACATTGTAGGATTTTTAAAGAATTTAATTGTAAATGATGGTGGAAAATAAGTATTTGATCAATAACAAAAGTTCAACTCAATACTTTATAACAGAACCTTTGTTGGCAATGACAGAGGTCAAACGTTTCCTGTAAGTCTTCACCAGGTTTGCACACACTGTAGCTGGTATTTTGGCCCATTCCTCCATGCAGATCTCTCCTCTAGAGCAGTGATGTTTTGGGGCTGTTGCCTGGGCAACATCGACTTTCAACCTGGCTAGCGACGCTCCCCAGGACCTTGAAATGCTTTTTCATCTGAGTTTCGTAGTGTGTTACTGGATGGTAGCCTTGTTACTTTGGTCCCAGCTCTCTGCAGTGTCATTCATCAGGTCCCTCCATGTAGTTCTGGGATTTTTGCTCTACCATTTTTAATGATCATTTCGACCCCACGGGGAATGAGTTCTTGCGTGGTAGCCCCAGATCGTGGGAGATTATCAATGGTCTTGTATGTCTTTGTCCATTTTCATACAGTTGCTCCCACAGTTTGATTTATCACACCAACCTGCTTGCCTATTGTAAGATTCACTCTTCCCAGCCTGGTGCAGGTCTACAAATTTTCTTCCTGGTGTCCTTCGACCGCTCTTTGTGGTCTTAGCCATGGCCCCACTTGAGTTTGGAGTCTGACTGTTTGAGACTGTGGACAGGGGTCTTTTATACAGATAACTAGGTCAAACAGGAGCCATTTATACAGGTGAGTAACGAGAGGAGGACAGAAGAACTTTCTTAAAGGAGAAGTTACAGATCTGTGAGAAGCCAGAATCTTGCTTGTTTGTGGGTGACCAAATACTTATTTTCCACCATGATTTACAATTAAATTCTTTAAAAATCCTACAATGTGATTTCCTGGATTTTTTTTCTCATTTTGTCTCTCATAGTTGAAGTGTACCTATGATGAAAATTACAGACCTCTCTCATCTTTCTAAGTAGGAGAACTTGCACAATCAGTGGCTGACTAAATACTTTTTTGCTCCACTGTAAATATGTAAAGGCTTTTTTTAAAAGTGTTTCTAAAAATATATGAACTGTTAAATGTTTTAATTGTTCATTCAGGAGTACTTTTAAAAACAAGTAACATCCAGTTATTGTACAGCAGCATATTAATTCCAGTCATTCAGTTTCAGAGGCTACAAAATTAAATACAGTCGTACCTCGGTTCTCATCGTTAATTCGTTCCAGAAGGTTTGTCGAGAACCAAAAATGACGAGTACTGCGCATGTTTTCCCAATAAAGAATAATGTCAATTTACTTAATCCATTCCAGACTCCCAGAAAATCCACACTCTATAAGGCATTATATGCATTAATGGAGGTGTATTGTACAGGTGCTCCCTGATTTACAAAGGGGATATGTTCCAACAAATCCATCATGAGTTAAACGTATCATGAACTGAGGAGTTTAACGAGTGTTTGGTAGAGCGGTCTAATGAAGTTAATGTTTAAAACACATGCGTTAACACATAGCTTATTGTATGATAAAGTGTTATCAAAAAATCCTATGTAATGTAGTGAGTAATGGTTGAAAGTGCAAAGTAAAAGCAAAACACTTAGTCTATTGTTGAACTCTGGGCACTAGCATAGCTGCTAAGCTAACTGCAGCCTGTATTCTTCAGCATTCCTGTTTTGCTTTCAGTTGGCTCTTTATAAACTAACCTTTCTAGGACCCATGGAGATGTATTTGCACTAAGAATACTGTACTTTAGATCTACAAATAAAGAAAAACACGAGAAGATCTTCTCTGAGGGTTATTGTGAAACTGAATCACTGCGTACTGAGTCGTGAATCGAGTTTTGGCTGAAGCTCAAACTCCTACAAGTTTAAGCATGTTTGCAGAGTACCGAGCAAACAACAAGAACCGAGACAAATTTTTAATTTTCGTCAAAATGTGTTGAGAAATGAATTTGTTGTGGTTCAAGGTGGTCGAAAACCGAGGTACCACTATATCTTGAAAATATCTTTCTGGAGATTCTCTTCATTTTGCTCCTTTCTTATCCAGCTTCCATGTTTTCCTTCTTTTTTGTGAGAACACATCTCAGTGTAATCTGTCTCTGAAACATTTAATGTTTTAAAATCACCTTACATAATGCCTTCTTTATTTAATCAGGCTCCCTCGTTTTCTCCTGCCCAGAGACATGAGGGATGGGTTGAGTGGGTGAACAGTGCACATTTATTCCTCCTTTGTTTCACTCCCTTGTTCCAGCACTCACCCTGGCCTAGCCTTTGTCTAATTTATAAAGGGAGAGAGAGGTATCATCATGTATTGCAATAATAGCTATAATAATATCTTTGGAGCTCCTAGGACTGTTTTACTAGATCTGGGATTTTCTTTGAAGATGGAGGAGGTTTGTCACTGATAACCTCCATAACATGTTTTCCCAATATTGCACAGTCCTTCAGCCAAACGTCTCTACTCACTTCAGATATACAGGGTTTCTCCATTGTTTAGCCGTGCCATTACCCAAAAGATTAGCTTTAAGTATTCGATAATCACCCTCGCTACTCAGAACGATTATCGCTTAGTATTGCACTGTGCCCTTTAGCAATAGCAATGAGGACCTGCTCATTGTATTTAAGGCCTGTTAATATCTACGCCAACATTCGATATGCAACAATGGAGATATTTATAACTGAAATTGATTTGGCTTGGATTTCAGGAGCTAGTTTTTGTTGCTCTGATATTTTTCTGTAATCAGATAGTGTTGCTCTTTCACAAACATCCCCTACTCAAGACTGGAGTTTAAACCTATCCCAATATAGAGCTTACAATGCAACAGATATTTGTGGTGTAACACAATATACATACATTTGAGAATCCCAAGCTAGAAGCAGCCTACTTTCAGCATTTACCTCTGAGCTTGTATACACATTTTGTGCAAGACAGTGCATCCTGAGCATGAATGAGTGTGTTTAGTGTGTGTGCTGTTCAATGTGTCCTCTGTTTGGGGGTCAATTTGTTTCTTGAAAGAAGTATTAATTAAAACACACACAAGTTATTCTACACACTTCTGAATATGAGACACTAGGTTAAACTAGGTTTAAACTATCTGCTGACCTGGGTGCCATCTAGGTCGCTCCAAGTATTCAGATTCTGAATCTGTCATGTGTAGTTAATCATTAATCAATCAAAAAAAAATTCATTTTAGTTTATTTTTTTGTAGCTTTAAGGTAATCCCATCTAATAGGTGCTGCGTGACCTATGTGCTGCAAATTGAGCCTTTGAGCTTAGAGCTTTAAAAAAGACACACAACATAGTCAAAGTATGTGGATCCTAGACCTCCCTTATAATTAGTGCCTTCTACCATGTTAATACTTATTGTGCATGAAACAGGTGCATGAAATGTGTAGAGCTATTCAATTTCCATACACAAAAGTTGACAGAACAGATATATGCCCCGTTTAACGACCGTCTGACCAACAATTGTTCACTTTACCAAACTCTTAACAATTATAAGAAATTATAATAGGGAAAACAAATCTGTCTTATAACTGCAGATATTATGGCCAGTCAACGCGGTCATCTCAACAGCCAATCAACACTGTAGATACAAGAGCAGAGGCTAAATTTTAACAGCAGAAGTGTGTTTGTGAGAGTGTTATTTCACGTTTGGACTAGAGACTGTTCTTGCTTGGTTGATGTGTTTAGAGACTTTTGTGTATAAGTTACCTGTCCTTGTTTGTATGACTTTCTGCTACTAATTTGTAACAAGCTGTACATGGTGTTTGTAAGTGTACGTGCCTGTCCTGTTGCAAGTAATACTGCTTTGTTTGTTCTCCCACAATCTGTGTATTCGCTCTAACCTATACAGGTAGTCCCCGACTAACGATTGGGATACGTTCTGACAGATCCTTCACAAGTTGAATTTATCTTAAATCGAGGAGTTTGATATATACTGTTTATCATAGCGTAGCCTATATTAAACTTTGCTTAAAACACTAATGAGCAAAATAATGAACATAAAGCTCATTTAATAAAAATGTACTCAATATCTCATGTAATCTATTGAATAATGTCTTAAAAGTAAAAAACAATGATTGTCGCAACCGCGGCTTTTCCTCACTACATTTCCCAGTGCTCATCACTCCTGCCATGTGACTCTGTGTCACACACTCCCGATTTCCTCATTTAGCATGGGAGAGTGCAGCAGAGTATCGTTACTGCCCGGGAAAAATTCAAAATTCAGAGTACAGTTTCTTTTGAATGTGCATTTATGCGTACAATCAGATTCCCACCATAACGTTGAAATATCGTAAGTCAGACCTATCGTCAAAATGGGGGGAACCTGTGACTATATAATCTGGTTCACATTCAGTCAAGTCTCTTTCATCTGGCTGATCTTCCGTGTTGTTCGTAATACTGTTTATCAATGCATTTTTGGGTTCCGTCAAACAAAAGTATCAGGTCTATCCTCATAAGTGTTACAGGTTTCCCCTACACAGGGCCATAAGAGTGCATTACTGTATTTTCTATAAACATTGTGAATTACAAAAGGCATGTGTATAACAGTTGATGATTTCAGCAGCAGCTCTGACTCATTTATTTATCGTTTGCGTGCAGTTTTCTTGGTAAAATACCTTTTATATTTACCTTACAATAGCATAAAAGACTGTGACTATGGTCATGTTTGGTCAATTTTGGTCAGCAGCTGTTTCACAGAATGTAACGCGGTCGTTAAACAGCGTACACCTGTATAATGGATGGTACTGAAGAGTTCAGTGGCATCCAACGTGGAACTGTCCAGCTATGAACCGGAAACATCTAAAAGCATGAACAGTTCAGTCACAAAGCTGTAGGCAATACAAGAAAAACAAAGTGCTTAAGTGCGTAGTGTATACTTCTGAACTGCATCTGGAATGAATAGCTCATTGGACTAACATGACAAACTTGAACGTGACAAACAGTCACGGTTCATCATTACATTGTTCGGGGATCAACATATTTCGCCCATGTAGTGTCTTGTCTGTATTGCTGCAATTACCAACCTAAAATGATTGTAATTAACACTCATGCTGATAAGGGAATTCTACCAGAGTAAGAGAATGAACCCTTCAAAGTGCTAAATGTCTGAACTAGTCGAACCAAGTTTGGCACCCAGGACAGCTCTGTATTGCATTATGATATCACTTAAAGCTATCACTTCCAACTACAGTATGAAACAAGTAATCCTATTTCAAATTGTCCTACAGGATGTCCATCCAGTTGCAACAGTCATTAACTTTCAGGCCCTTCCCTACACCATGGCACTAGGTCAGCATGGTCAAAGGTTCGTATTGGCACGTGCTTTGCTCTGCATCTGTCGGTCAAAGCCTAGACTAAAGGAAAAGGCTGGATCTACGTTTGAAGTTCTTAAAGGTGAACGTCAGCGGTCAGTCTTATCTTAGATCAGAGCTCAGACTCTATATGGTGTACCCTCTTGCTAGAGTTCAGGGGTACCGACAGGGTTTCCATCTCCGCTCCCAAGTTTCCCCGTCTGTCTTCCTCCTCTTCCTCCCTGCTGATGAACGCCAGCTCGTTCTCATAACAGAAGTTAGTGCTGGAGTGCAAAGACTTGCTCTCCTCAATGTCTTTGGCACTGCAGAGCGGTGTGGAGGGCACCTCGTAAGTCTTGTGAAAGTGCGTAAAATCCACCTTGTAATGGCTCTTCTCCTCAAACACCACTGGTTCGAAGCGATGGCCCCATAAGATTTCACTGGCCAAGTAAGAACTGCGCACCTGAGCCGTCATTGCCGTGGCCTCAACCATGCCCTCTAGGATCACCACGATCTCAAAGTCAGAATTGTCCAGGTCCTGCTTGCTGATTCCGAACAGTGGGCTTTCGTCGTTTATCTCGTGGATGATGGTCAACGGCGAGACAAGGAAGATCCGATCAGTGCCACTATCGTAGCCCACGTTGATGTCGATCTGGTCGAGTGGAATGTACTCGCCCTCTTCAGTCATGCGTGCTTTGATCAGTTGCGCCCGTACGTGAGCCTCCACAATGTGACTCTTCCGCAAGTTCCCCACACGCCACATCAAGCAAAGCTTGCCATCCCGCATGGCGATCACGGCGTTGTGCGAGAACAGCAACGTCTGGGCCCGCTTCTTGGGCCGTGCCATTTTGGCCATGATGGCACCAATCATGAAGGCATCAATGATGCAGCCCAAAATGGACTGTATGACAACCATGACCACAGCCAACGGGCATTCTTCTGTCACACAGCGGAATCCGTAGCCAATCGTGGTCTGGGTCTCAACCGAGAACAGGAAGGCTGCCACAAAGCTGTTGACCTGCATGATGCACGGTGTAAACTCTTCACTGGGGGCTCGGTCAAAGTCTCCGTGCATGAGGGCAATGATCCAAAAGAAGAAACCAAATGCCAGCCAGGACACGACGAACGCGAGAGAGAAGAGGAAGAACATCCAGCGCCAGCGGATATCCACACAGGTGGTGAAGATGTCGGCCAAGTAGCGCTGCGATTGCTCTTCCATGTGCGAAAAGCTGACGTTGCACTGGCCTGTCTTGCTGACGAAGCGGCTACGCGTCTTTCGCCGCGTCTGGATCTTACCATTACCAAATCCATTCCCAAGGGCAGGCATGTTGCCGTGCCAGTGGATGTCCTCCTCTGACGATGTCACAACGTTGTAGCGGTGGGATTTGCCCACACTCATGCCAGTCTGTCCAGTCAGGACAAACCACTAGATGGAATATCAGGCTTCTGAATCTGTTCAGAACTCACCACACAGCACACAGGGATCTGTGAACAGATAAGCAACAGATGATGCCCAAAGACTTTCAATGCTTAATAATAATAATCATTCAGGTACTCCCAGTTTTACGTAGCCATAGTCGCCACAGTAATCGTTTTAGTCCTTCACAATACATTTATCCAATAAATAGCATGAGATATTCAATACTTTATTATAAAAAAAGCTTTTTGTTAATGATTTTGACCAAGAGTAGTTTAATGTAAGGGTTTTAAGCATGTTTAAGGTGTGCTTAAATCGCTATGATACAGTACAGGGGTGTCACTAGAGACTTATGAATGGGGGGCTAAGTTTTGACATTTGACAGCAGAAAATGTATAAATTTTTATTTGTTTTCACACCAAGAATTAATAAAAATCAAAGGTCCACTAGCAGCCAGAGGACAAAGGGGCTTGGTAAAACCCCGACAAAAAAGAAATAAACCGAAAGTGGCAGTATTAGCCAAACTAGCCTTTTAAATTTTTGTTGGCAGACTAACGTTTTTCTAACTTTTAGACGTTTAACGTTTTTAAAACTATTTATAGATCTAGCTAACTTTGGTTTTTAGAACTAAAACTAGAAACAGGTTGAATAATCATTATTTTTTATCAACCATATAGCGAGATCTTAGATGTATTGACTATTCGAAATGTTTTCACTTGCGTATATTAAAGTGAAACAGCACCATTTCAGGGATGTTATGGGACAGCAGCGCCTCCCCCAGGTCCAAGTGCATCATATTTATTTACATTGCTGATATGGAGAGAGAGAGAGACAGTATGGTTGAGAAGAGAGAAACTATTGACCATGTAAATTAATAATGCATGTTTAATTGGGGGGGCTATTTTATATATATATATATATATATATATATATATATATATATATATATATATACCACAGTAGCTCGGCTGTCCATTCAGACCTCACAGGACAGGATTCAATGCCTCCTGCCAGTAAGTACCAACCCTTGTAGTTTGAGTTACTCCAAAACAGTTGTGTAGCCGTGGTTTTCCCTAGTTTTCACGGAGGTCTTTACTCCTGAACATTTTTCTCGCAACCAATGTCAACCTACTGTTAATTTGCCATGTAATATATCCCAGATCTTAACACGTCTACTGTCATGAGAATATCCATGTTAGTTCTTTCCATATTTGTAATCTTTTGGCTAATTGGTGTATATCTTGTAAGATGGTGTTGTATTGTGCCATTGGTAAACGCTAGTCATGAAAGGCTAAGTCTAGTCAGGAAGGTGTGCCAAGGAAACGTTTCCTCCAACACCAATCTACCACAAATCTGCAGCGTTTACACCAAACAGGACTCGTTTTGTGGATTCATACAGCTTGCACCAATGCTGGCGTGCATTATTTGATGTAGAAACCCCATTTCAGTGACGTGTAGCCTGTTGGAGCGAATAATTCATGTGAAGGTGGTGGTTCCTAAGAAATTGGCAACAATACTAATTGTTAAACGTATACAAGAAACTTGTGATAACAGCAGTGTTCTGCCTTGCGGCTGGGTAAATGGCTCTTGATTTACTACTGCAGGTTTTATCCATCCAACAACGCAGCACACATTTTCTCATTAGATTAAACCATTTATGTGAAACTAAATGTTCATTAACTGAAACTAGAAGATGCAACTCATTTTAAAGGATGAAAAAATAATGAAAGAGGCTTTTTTGAGAGATTTTTTTTATTTTTTTTTATTTCTCATCCTCATATTCTACCTCATACAGTAGACGACCATACCCATGCCAAACCAGCAAATTGCGTTTTGAGCAGCCTCCCTATGAAACACAACACTGAGACTTCTGTAATACTTGATGAGATTGGAGGATTCAGAGCTAGAAATCAGAGACACTATTCAATACAGAGTCCAAATCCTCTAGAGTCTCTCTTGTTGATTGTCATCTGCAAAACACCCCACAGGTTTGCAGTGGGGTTTAGATCACGGGGTTGATATGATCATGTACAATCCTGCATCAGAAAAAGTTGGAACGGTTTGGATAATACAAATGAAAACTTCTTACACTTACTTTGAATTATTTCGTTGCTGACATTGTGAACCCAAGATATTTCATGTTTTGTCTGGTCAACTTCATTTCATTTGTTACATCCATTCCTGAATTTCAGGCCTGCAACACATTCCAAAAAAGTTGGGGCTGTGATTTAGGGCTAATAATGAGGTAGAAACTAACTAATGATATGATTTCAAACAAATGGTGTCAACAGATGATTATAATCAAGATTTTGTACAAAAGCAGTATCCATGGAAGGAGTCTTTGAGGAGTAAAGATGGGCAGAGGATCTCCAGTTTGTCAACAAATGTCTGAGACAATTACTGAAATATTTCAAAACAATGTTGCAAGAGAGATTGGCACAGATTTACATATTTCAGTCCTACCTTTTTCTGATTTGGTTTGTTTTTCATTGTCTTGATGAAAAATGCATGAACGTCCCTGGAAAAGATGACGTCTTGAAGGCAGCTTATGTTGCTGCCTTTATATCCTTAAGTTATATCCTAAAGTTCCCATGGCATTTTTAGGTAATAAACCCCCATAAAATCACACAACCCTCACCATCCCTAACATTGGGAATTAGGTTCTTGTCTCTACAACCATCTACATATTCTTAATTTTGCCTCAAACACTACTCAAAATTGTGTGTGACTCAAAATTAGATTTTCCCATTTGAGTATTGGCGCTAACTCCATTGCATTTTCCAGCAGCATCTGGCAAACTCTAGCCGCTTACATTTGTGGTTAGATTAAAGATGCATCTGACACGGAGTCTGGACCTGAACCCCATTGAGAATCTTTGGGATGTGCTGGAGAAGACTTTGCTCAGTGGTCCAAATCTCCCATCATCAACATAAGATCTTGAGGAAAAATTAATGCAAATTTAGACAGAAATAAATGTTGTGACATTGCAGAAGCAGTTCTGTCCACATCCCGAAGATTCTCAATGGGGTTCAGTTCTGGACTCTGTGGTGGCCAATCCTTATGTGAAAATGATGTCTCATGCTCCCTGATCCACTCTTTAACCCTTCTGAAACAGATGAACATCGTTTCCACGACCACAGGATGTCTTTCGATATGGTTGTTTAACAAATGAGAAGCTGCTCACTGCATCAGTTAGGGTTAAAGAACTTGTTGCCAGCTTAAACATAATCACCATTGCAGTAATTATCTGATGGAAGGCTCTGTTTTTTAACTATTTAACTATTTTCTAATTTAAATCCAAGTGGTGACCTTTTTTTGGCCGGGCAGTGTATAAAACGTATATTTATGAATGTGTTACAAGTGAGTGTTGCTTGATAGACAAACAGTGGCAGTAGAATGGCTTGAACTGATACCTGTTACTTTCAACATTTCAACACTGATACCCCAGTTACTTTTTACATTATAGGTTTCCGTTTCAATCAAGTCAGTTCAATTCTCTATGGACTTTGTTTACGGACAGGAGGGCAGAAAGTTGATGGTTTGCCAACTTTTATTGGCTGACTTGCACAGATCCTTGACCTCAACTCCATCAGACACCATGAAATTGACTGGAAGGCCAAAAGTGAGCCAGGGCTTATTGTCTAACATCAGAAGCCAACCTCACAGTCATTGTTCCAAAATATAGTAGAAATCCCTTTCAGAAGAACAAAGGCTGTTGTAGCAGCAAAGGTGGCGGGCAAACTACTTCCTAATTCCCATTTGTGGATGTATATTTTTGGGTGTCCACAAACTTTTTTCTATATAGTGTCTATTTGGGTGTCCACAAACTTTTTTCTATATCTTCTGCAAATTTCTTTGCACTCTAACCTTCTTTCTTGCTTTGCGTGAGGGAAAAAGACACTTGATTCCCTATCAGTCATCTTCATTGCACATCTGATATATTTCCCCCTTCGCATTTTAATCCCACTTACCCTGAGCCTCTCCTTGGAATTCACAAGATGCAGGCAAGCATGTACCCTGAACATGGTGCCAATCCATTACAGGGCTGGGTGGTGGTCACTGTTGCAGAACCAGGGCTGTCACCCTGCCCACCCCTTTCAATCAAGAAGTATCACCAGCTCTTTTTCTGAGGTCCTCAAAAATGTCTTTCGTCTGTCTTATGATGCACTTCCACAAATATGTGTTGTGAAGATCAGACTTTGATATTTCCTTGTTTTATTGAACACAACAGAGTGCCATCTCACACCTGATTGTCATCCCATTGAGGGGGTGGTGATCTCTAGACAGGTTTCCCCTCACATAGACACAGCCAATTATGGGTCAGCCAAGCATGTGAGGCCCAATCCAGCAAGAAGGCATGGCAAGGACCCGAAGCAAAGACATTGAAGGGGTGGGCTAGAGTATTAGACATCTGCACCACTCAAGCCCTATATTAACCATAATCCTTAAAATAAAGCGTAACCCTTTTCAGCAACCCAAAGCTTCTGGGGTTTGATATAACCACATGGGCAAGGGATTACTTATTACAAAGCACTAGAAAATGTAGCTACATTCACAAATGGCACTTAAAACTTTACTGTCCGAAAAAGAAGCCTTCTGTTAACCATGTCCACAAGCAGTGCCAGCGTTTCTTGGCTCAGGGGCATCTGGGATGGACAATCACACAGTGGAAAGGTGTATTGTGGTCTAACAAATCAGTACTCG
This sequence comes from Ancistrus triradiatus, assembly GCA_025084515.1. NCBI lineage: Eukaryota > Metazoa > Chordata > Actinopteri > Siluriformes > Loricariidae > Ancistrus > Ancistrus triradiatus. The sequence goes on from JAJAGP010002245.1 coordinate 22,353, forward strand.
AGATCTTTTTGGAAGAAATGGAACAAAGAAGAAAAGGATCATCTGTTCAGACTGTAATCAGCAACAAGTCCAAAAGCCAGGATCTGTCATGGTATGGGTTTGTGTCAGCAGCATTAATGCAGAAAAGTACATTGAGATTTTAGAGCAACCTATGCTGCCTTCAAGACATCATCTTTTCCAGGACTATCCATGCATTTCTCAACAAGACAATGCAAACCAATATGCTGCACACATTACACAGGCATGTTTGTGGAAGAAGAGGGTACAGGTATTGGACTGACCTGCCTAAAGTCCTGACTTGTCCCCAATAGAGAATGTGTGGAGAATTTTGAAATAAAAAAATGAGACAACAACAACCCTGTAGTGCTGCACATCTAAAGATCTATTTGCAGGAGAAATGAATAACACCTGAAACACAAACACTTGGTATTCTTGGTTACAAAACGTCTTTTAAGTGTCGTGAGAGGGAATGACAGCATTGCAAAGTGGTAAATCTTTTACCATCCCGACTTTTTTTGGAATGTGTTGCAGGCTTGAAGGGCAGGAATGGATGTTTATTAACAAATGAAAAGACCAGACAAAACATTAAATATCTTGGGTTCATGCTGTCTGCAATAAAGTAAAAGTCAATGTAAGAAATACTGCATTTATTTATTTTTTTTTTGCGTTTTCCATACTGTCCCAACATTCTCCGATTTAGGGTTGTATATCAGTATGTGAAAACAAGTTCTCAAAGTGTTAGAGGTTTTTTTTTTAATAATGTGCGATATTTTTAACACCACCTAACAGGGAGCGACTAAAAACGGAGGTGATGAAGTCAGATTTGAAGTGTTAGTGATGTTACTCTGATCTGGCATTGTGTGCAAAGTAAGTGTTCCCCTGTGTGTCTATGGCAGTGTGTGTCTGCTAGAACAGATTGAATACATTTCACGTCACTAAATTAGCACTTCTGCTGCGAAACTCGATTCCACACCCCGCTGCACAAGAGCGTCGCAACTGTCGACTTCGGCGAAGGTGAGGGTTAAAACCTGAGCTTATATCATATCCTCAGCACCTATTGCTTGGTTTGGCTGTCTCGGTGCTGTGTCATGTCTTTGCAAGCCCTCCCTTGCTGTCTCTAAAGCTTAGATTTGGGTGGCCAGTCCCTGGCTGAATCCAGTGATCTTCCTTTCTAATAATAGACGCCTGTCTCAGGATGGCTTGAGACCTACACAAACACCCACACACCCACTTCTAAGGAGCTCTGTGTGTGTGTGTTGGATACTGAAGTCATGCAAGAAGAATCAGAAGTGGCTAGTGATAGGTGCTGCTATATTGGTGAGTGTGAATATCTGAGGAGTCTCTCAGATCAGATGAAGGTGATAATGAGAAAAACACGCCGTATCGTACAGTGCTCGGGAATCAAAGGATCAGACGGCGAAATAGAGGAATATAGAGGTTACCATGGAAACCCGGTCTGCTAGAGGTTGCGTGTGCGGGGTGAGTGTTCGAGGGGCGACTGCCGGCTTCGTGCGGTGGTATTTTAGTCATCCTCCAGGTGGCCAATCACTCAGCAAGAGAGAAAGGAAGGCAGAGAGACAGCGCTTCGGTACGATACAGGTTAATGAGCAGGAAAAGTGAGCGCGAGAGTTGAGTTTTTCGGCGGCAGGGGGAGAAACACCTGTTACTGCAGCGAACTGGCACGGCCAGTGCTTCCTGAGGGGATGCCAGGTAGTGCGCCTCACTGCCTGTTAGAACAGCCCACTCTCTCTCGAGTCCAGGATTCAGCCTTACAGACCTATTTCTGAAGCTTTGAGATTTTCGAGTACTCCAGCATTTTTCTGCTTTTGTAGCGCGGGCACCAGTCCCATGGGCGCCAATGCAGTCACATATCACATGTACAATACAAAAGCTTGTTTCGGTTTGTTTTTGGCTCAACTGAATTTTCTGCTACGTATAAATACAGTTAAGCACCACATAACATCCGTTTGGTCCATGGTTCGATAAGGTTTATTATCCTTATTATTCATTTTATTAACCTACTTTACCCATATACAGTGGAACCTTGAAACTTGTGGAATTCGGTTCTCGACGCATTTTGACTAGAAAAATTTGTCTTGGTTCTCGTCATTTGCTCTGTAATCGGCATGATTGCTTAAACTTGTATGAGTCATGATTCACGATTCACTACACAGTGATTCAGACTCACAACAGCTCTCACTCAGTGCAGATCTCTGCTGTGGTTATTGTGTTTTTCTTTGTTTCTACATCTACAGTACTGTATTTTTAGTGAAAATATTGTTCCCCCATGGGTCCTAAAATGGTCAGTAATGACAGCCAACCAAAAGGAAAACAGGAACTGAATCCTCTGGCTTTCAGGCTGAGCAGTTAGCATTAGCAGCTAGCGCCCTGAGTTCACCAATAGAGTAAGTATTTGGCTTTTCTTTTCACTTTCAATCCATTACTCACTAAGTGATGAGTGAGGTTTGATGAGTGAGTGTGATGAGTGGATTAGACACAGCAGTGCTGCTGGAGTTTTTAACATCCACAGTGTCACTGCTGGAGTGAGGATAATCCACCTACCAAAAATATTCAGCCCAGAGCATCCTATGGGCAGCGTTCTACAAGATGGACCAACAAGGTAGACGTGTCTACTAAAAGGCACAGTGTTTTAAAACCTCAGCTCACTCATCAAGACATTTAACATTCAAATGCATAGTTCAACTCGGTTTTCATCAGTGGTGGACACAGCATATAAAAAGGAAAGAATCGAGAAGAAAGCACACCAACCAGGGAAAAGCACGCACTTCGTTTTGAATTTGTTTGGACCTGTTGGAACAAGTTCCCACACATATTCTGTAACTCCAGCACACCCCTTTTGTAAATAAGAATATTTTCGAGCCCCCTTCCCAAAATTAAAATAAAGTGACAAATCAGCTTTACAGTGGAAAAGGCAACAGCTCTGTAATTTAGTGAGAAATGGATAGAAAGTGAAAAGTAAAAGCAAATCACTTACTCAACTGGTGAACTCAGGGCGCTAGCTGCTAATGCTAATTCCTCAGCCTGGAAGTGATCTGGAGAACTCAGTCCTTGATTTGCTTTCGGTTGGCTGTAATCACCAACCATTTAAAGACCCATGGGGACTTGACTCCACTAAGAATACAGTACTGTAGATGTAAAAATAAAGAAAACACAGCGCAGATCTTCACTGAGAAAGAGCTATTGTGAATCTGAATCACTGTGTACTGAATCATGAATCATGTTTAGGCTGGAACGAGTCTTGTGGTTCAACTCATACAAACATTTAAGCAAGTGCTTCGAGTACAGAGCAAACAGAGAACTGAGACATTTTTCTAGTGTTGAGAACCGAATTCGGCGACATCCGAGGTGGAGAACCGAGGTACCACTGTACTTAAGTACTTTGGAAGGCAAATACTATTGTATTCTTACTCAAGAGGAGGTCTAAAGGGAGGACTTCTACTTTTACTGGAGTAATATTTTACCTTGGGTATGTATCTCTACTGTAACTCAAGTGTAAGTAATTGGTTTGTGTAGTCATCCACCACTGCTTTCCATATCCGCCTAATACAATTCAGTGTCTTGGCAGAGCTGGGGACTTGACTGTCATTTCAGGGCATCACTCCATCGCAGGGCACATACACGCACACTCACCCACATGTACTGGGACAGTTTAGAGATGCCAGTTTACCTAATACATGTCTATGGAGTGAAACTGGAAACACTCAGACACAGGGGGACTGTGGTAGCCTAGCGGGTAAGGTACTGGACTATGGACCAGAAGGTTCAGGGTTCAAATCCCACCTCTGCCAAACTGCCACTGTTGGGTCCTTGAGCAAGGCCCTTAACCCACAATTGCTTGGATTGTAAGACTGTACCAATTGTAAGTCGCTCTGGATAAGGGCGTCTGCTAAATGCTGTAAATGTAAATGTAAATGGAGAACTGAGCACACAGAGACACTGTGGAGCTGTGAAGCAAAAGCGCTGACTGCTGAAAAGCCATGCTGCCCTCAATTGTAACTCCATCTGTATTTGTAAATGTAAACTGTTCTATTTGAAGATAGTATAACAAACAGCCATCCTAGCACCCTGATCTCCTGGAAACACATTTTTTTAGGGCTGTGATCAAGCTAGATCTATGCAGCTGAGAAGTAAGGGGCGAATACAACAAGTTCCCCATGGCCAAGCAATCAGTCCGAGAATCTGTGCGACTGTCTAGGCGGCCTGATTTGCAGACACTGATGTGAATAACAGAGCGCAGACAGAGGTGGCTGGCGGGACTCCATCCCAACTGGCTCCCCTACCCCCTCTCAGTTTGTCAATACGTCTGGGTAAACATTCTAAATGAAAGCGACAGCTGTCATTTTAAGATCCGCCCGCTCAGTTTCTTTAGCCGGGAAATGGCCGTCATGACTCTTCTCCGTCCTGGCACCCAGGTGGTGGAATGAACTTCCACTGGATGTCCGAATGGCTGAGTCTCTTCATCTCTTCAAGCGGTGACTGAAGACTCGCCTCTTCACTGAGCACTTGAAGTGAAGACTGAAAATGCAACTGCATATTTGAATTTTATTTTTTTTAGAAAAGAAATTTTTTCTGGTGTGTGTTGTTGATTTACACACAACAGATTCTAGGAAGTTCTGCTTGGATTGTGTTCTTGTACTAACCTGAGGTTTTGACTACTGAGAAGAATACATAGCACTTCTGTAAGTTGCTCTGGATAAGGACATCTGCTAAATGCTTTAAATGTAAATGACCAGTGTAAAATGCAAATCAGGCTAGAATATGGTGAAACTGTCACTTAATGTCGATGCAGGACATCAGGACTAGAAGAGTCCGCTTAGTGACATGCTCCATGCTCCATTAGTCTTGCTTAATAAACTTTCGAGAAGACTAACAGCATTTTCAGCATACATGCAGTCCTATTACAGGCTGCCCAGGAGGGCTTAGAGTAATGAGTGTGTCGTGTGATCTGATTTTCAACCTGATCTGATTGTGTTAGTTGGAGAGTCATGAATCAATAAGCAGCAATTATGTTAGGATTACAGATTTTACGCCGTGTTTAGCTTTGGACTTGCTCTCTGATTTCTGCTCTTAGAACTTCCTATGTAGTACAGAAGTAAGCACGACTCATTCAGCAGAACTGTTTGTGCCACTATACGGACAGGCTTTGAAGAAGACACCGTGTGCTCAGACAGATGATCTTCACACTTCAGTCTGCAAGCGCTTCAATGGTGCTGCCACCTGACACCCTTTGCATGATCCTGATCAACACACACAGGCTACCATATGCAAACAGTCTGTGGTTCTGGATCATAAGGGTTTACAGTCATTACTTCCAGTTCCAAACCGCAGGCACCATACAAGCCGACAGGTTGCGATCATTCCTGCAATTGAATATTAACATAACAGAAATACCATCTCTTACCTTTTGCTCAGTGGTTATTTGTGTATTCTTGTTTTCTCTATCCCAGCGTAGTCATGATCCTGCCCGGTTCCTCAAGGGTTCCTCCGTGGGTAGAACCACTCTAAAGTCTCAGGGCTCCTTATGCAGTCCTGCAAGGTCCTCATCGTCAATGGTACCCACATGCACTTGCGCTCTCTCTCTTTCTGTAACGCACAGATACACAGCTAGCTCTTCACTGAAGGTGGTGTGTAAAAGCAGATGTAAATCATTTGAAACATTCCACTCGTTTCCCCACTAACGCACAAGTTCATCTGGGATGAAGCTTCAGGATTTCTGGTGTTCTCCGGTGTTTCAGTGCAACCAGTGATCCCCCTCCCTCATGCTATCTGATCTGCCTCTCTCTCTCTCTCTCTCTCTCTCTCTCTCTCTCTCTCTCTCTCTCTCTCTCTCTGTCTCTCTCTCTCTCTCTCTGAAGTTGGCATTTGCAGAAAGTAGCCTCATATGGTTCCTGCTTCTTGAAATTGCCACGATTGAAATAATCCTCCACCTGCCTCTGTGTGAAGGTGCAATCAGGTTTAAAATAGTACGAGCAACATGTACAACACATTTTCTATGTACAAGAATTTAATTATTATTAAAACCAAGCAGCCACCCAAGCAGCCATATGATAAATATATATGTAATATACTGTACAACTGAAAGGTGGCTCCAGTACCCTGTTGGGCTGTCTCTAGTTTGGATACAAGATGAGATATGGTTGGGCATGGAGGCATATAGGTTCCATATGGTATTCTGTGGCACATTTTTCCCACAGATGTTGCAGCTGGGCTTATAGATCGCGCACACTCATAGTTTGCTGAAGCTGGTGTCCCAGATGGTCTCCTAAATGCTCGATTGACGATAAATCTTATGAAAGGATCATTCCTGGGAAACCCTTGCTGTGTGTGGGCGAGCATCAACTTGCTGAAGAGTGCCCTCACGGAACCACTGCTCCCAACACCTCCAAACAGCTAGGGTCAGAAAGGCCTAGATGGCAGGCAATTTGCCGAAACAACCATCCTGCTTCTCTCAGTTCAGTGATGCTCCCCTCTCTCAAAGTCTGTCAACTGGGCAAAATGTCTTTGAGTGCATTGTAGAGGCAAGTCTAGCACTCAACGATGAGGTACACTACCCATTTTTCATAGGGCATCGGGGGAAGCATGTTTACACCCTCTTGTGGCAAGACCCATTATCTAATCAGACCACACCTGTAATCATTTACATATCTGCCTGAGACAGAATTGCATGTCGAGTTTTGCAGAAGTCCGACATTTCTATCGGGATGTGTTCTATACAGTTGGCTATCAAAAATATTGCAGGAGTATATCATGTTTTGAATGGCATGTTGTCTCTAGTTACACCATTTTCTTTTAAATTGTTGTTAATTGTGAGCTAATGGTTGCTTATTTTATATTGAACCAGAACATAATGCTTGTAAATGTCTTTGTGATTTTGTACGATATAAATATAAATCATATTTGGACTAAAGACCTTTCTGAAATTCCTAACACTTTCATTTTACATCTGCAAAATGAAAATTTTACAGAGTTGTAAAATGGCTTTATGTCATATAACTTATATAGGAAAGCTGCATGACACATACAGTAGTTAGTGGCCATACTGAAGTACAGGATGCCATGTGTCCAGTACTGTAGTGTCGGCGTGGATGCGGTACCAAGTCAGATGGCGTTTTTCATTAAACACTCAACACAGCACAGCCACATTACCAGCTCACCCGACACTCCCAGCTAAAGGACAAGGCAGGCAGCCAGACATGACTCCAGACTCCGGCCCCAGTAACCCGAGCCATGTATCCCTGGTCTAAATCTAGTCAAAAGCCTGCGTCAATAAGTATGTCTTTAGCCTAGACTTAAAAATTTGGAGAGTGTCTGAGTCTCGAACTAAAGTGGGAAGTTTATTCCATAATTGGGAGGCCATGTATGAGAAAGCCTTTCCCCTGCTGTGACTTTTTTAATTCTAGGAAACTAAAAGAAGTCCTGCACCCTGCAAACGAAGTAGATGTGCTGGATTGTAAGACTCTAAGAGTTCACTCAGATAAATGTGGGGCCAGGCCATGTAGAGCTTTATAAGTTATAAGAAGTATTTTGTAAATCAGTGCGGAATTTGACTGGTAACCAGTGCAGTGATGATAGAACAGGAGTGATATGATCAAATTTTCTAGTTCGAGTTAGCACTCAGGCAGCTGAACTAATTGAAGTTTATTTATAGATTTACTAGAGCATCCAGTAAGTAAGGCATTACAGTAATCCAACCTTAGAACTTACCTAGAACTTACTTAGAACAAACCAGAGTTCGAACGGCTTTCTGGAACCAATTAAATTCAAATTCCGAGGTTCCACTGTACAATCATAGGCAAACGTTTGTGCAGCACTGCTCAAATTACACATTTTGGCGTTTGTGAAAGTTTTGGGCACCAGCAGATGCAGTAGTGTATTCGTAATGTCTCAGAACATAATTGATTAGTAATGGCATTAACACTTTACGTGTTATATTTAACACATAGAATGTGCGTGAAATGTGATGATAAATATCACATGATGATGATCATCTCAGTGATTAGATTCCTGCTTGTGAAACACTACATACCATTACATCTCATAATATTACCAAAAATAACTGCTTATGTTTTATGAAATGTGTTGACTGGAATGACTCACACATAGACGTGGTGAACTATTTATATGACAGCAATTTCATATAAAGAGCATGTTCATTTTTGAGGCTGACTTTGGGGTCCAGTAAGGAATAATAACAGACTGAAGATGTTTTACATACATGCTTATAGCATAACCAGTCATCTCGGGTTATATCACCTAACTACTCTTGCTTCTTCTTGTGTGCGACCGCCAGTGACCTTGTGTATTTGACTTTCTCCTACATTCTACACAACTGCTTAGTCTGACATGGAATAAATGTCTTAACACAGACGTAGACTCCACAAGCAAGCAGCTTCACTCAGCACCTTGTTGTTATACTTGGGTTTGGCTCACCATCCTGTTGGCTTGAGTTGCAGAAATGGCAGAAGCTGATAGTCTTTCAGGTAGCGCTGCTTGCTATGTTTGGAAGGACAAGTTAAAGAAGAATTTGCCATTGATCTGAAGGGCTGGAATGTTCCCAGGAGCTGAAATCCTAGCACAACCCTATGTTATTTATTCCTTCTTAGAATTAGTAATGCCTGATAGAGCAGAGATAATATAAGTGGCAAGCCTTTTAAAATATGAATTAGTGCTGGGTAATATTTGGTGTTTGGAATCTAAGGTTGTTTAATGGTGGAGTTGAGAATATAGTACATAGGCAAACATTCAAAAGAGGGGTACTGATTCTGAGTTTGTCCTTTCTTTGTTTCTACAATTGCCTTCAGTCTTCTGAGAAGGCTTTCCATTAGATATTGGAAGATGATTGGGGCAATAAATCCTTCATATTTGACACACCATCTCATCTCAAAGGCATCTGCAGAGGTGGCAGAAGTACACAAGTACACAATAGTCAAGTAAATGTTGAAGTATTGCTTATATATAAGAAGTATAAAAGTACAGTACATGCTACTAAATGTAAGTAAAAAAAAAAGTGAAAGTATTTCTTTAAAAAGCCTATCTTACTCTGTTTTACACGTTGAGGGAGGTACAGATCCATGACACTGGTTATTACTACAACTACATGAATCCTCTGCAAAAATCATACAAATGATATTATCATCTTTAGGAATCCATAGCAACAACAGAATAAAAAAATTTTCAGACATGGAAAATGAAACCGATATATACACACAATTTTGTTGTTGTTGTTTTAAATAAATGCTACTAAATTGCTCATAATTTGACATATTATGTCAGGATTTGCGCCCTACGCCCAGCCTTTTTGTGTTTTTGCGGTTGTGGGCGACCCGGACTACATCGCCCACAATCCTCTGCGGGACCAATATGGCCGCGGATCCCACCTGAGACTCGGATCCTTGCTTTGTGACTCAGACTCTGATTTGTCTTGGTTTTAATTGCTAAGCGCATGCAGCTGAGACATGCTCTATATAAACTCCATGTTTTCCCAGTTGCGCTGCGGCAGCATTTTCTCGGCTACGGTCGAGTGTTAGCATGCGTTTGTTTTTTTCCCGCCTTGCCTCGCCAAGCCAGCCAAGATTATCTTTTGTCGCGGTCTTGCCCACCGGACTGCCTTTTGTTGTGGCTTGCCCGCCCATGGACTTCCTGGTTTGTGGCCGCGTCCGCCCTGCCCTGAGTGCGGCTGCGTCCGCCTTGTTTTTTCTGTTCCCGCACCTGCGTCCGCGTTTTATGTTGATAGCGGTCTCGTCCACCTCAGGTTGGCAGCTCAGTCTTGTTTATGTTGCTTAGCCAGGGCTTGCCTTGTTATTAAGCCTTCCCATGCCACGCCATGCCCGGTGGCCTTGCCGGTCTTTGTTTTTTAACCTAGCCTTGTCTTGTTGCCCTGCTTAGTGTGGTTGTTTAGCCTAGCCATGCCTTTGAGTCTTCAGAGTTCCATTATTATTTCTCCATAAGCTTCACTCCAGGTCTCCGGAGCTTCATGCTAGCTCGGTAGCTTCACGCTAGCCCGTTAGCTTCACGCCAGGCCTCCGTAGCATTATGCTAGCTTCACTTTAGCTTCCGCAGAGTTCACGTTAGCACCCGTAGCCCCACGCTAGCTCCCGCGACCTCACGTTACCTTCTGCGGCTTTCACGTCAGCTCTTGCAGCTTCCGCGGCCCCTCGTTTTTTCCCTCGCACCCGGCAATAGCCTTCTCCCTCACGGCCAGCTGCTTTATTTAAAACTGAAACCTGCACGTCCCCTGAACTTGCAGAATCAGTGGCTGACTAAATACTTTTTTGCCCCACTGTATGCAGGAGTTTAAACCCGAAAAAGATTGGAGACTGAAAGTGGTAGCTGAGGACAGTGTAGTTAGACATGGGGTGGTGAGGTTGTTGTGAGATGGTCACAGGTGTGTGTACTTCAACAGTTTTACAACAGCCTGGAGCATGTCTCAGCCAATCTGGTTTGAGAACTGTAACTGTATCTGTTTTTATGATTAGTCTTATTATCCAACAAAACAGACAAACTGAACACTGGAATAAATCTATGAAACTATAAAACACTACAAAGCAGTAATGCAAGGATGCAAGGGGAATTGGCAAACTCCAACCCAATCCTCACTGGTACCACAAAGTAGAAGAATCACTAGCAACACCAGCAAAACAAAATAATAACGGATTACACATGATGACATAGGTGAGACTTCCTGCTGCTGAAAATAATCATGAGGGTGGATTTGGAGCAGAAGCTGAGGAAAACAGGAAAGCATATGGGACTGTGTGGGGTCCAGTCAGCAGAGATTTGTGATATTCCATACATATCAATGAGATCCTGAGATATGCCTATAAAGACGTAGGATAAATTCAAAGTTCAGGCTCCTGAGCCGTGCATCTTAGGTTTGCTCTCCTCACATATAGATGACAGAAATTATAAGCCTTCAGACTTTTTGGCAGAGCCACCTATATAGCTGGGGAATTTACATATGTCCACCCACACTTTTTGTGCCTCGATCTCATGTGGCCTACTTTGTGTTTAATGGAATCACCCGAATGTCCAACAAAGTGTCTAACTATCATTGGCCAAATGAACACATCATGCAAAAGGATTGAATCCCTGTTGAAATGGAAATGATCTGAAGTACATCTAAGTGTCATATTCTTGTCTTAGTAAGTTTAGAATACAGTTGGGCAAAAAAGTAAAGTTCAAGCAACGGATTGTGCAAGTTCTCCTGGCTTAGAAAAAATGAGAAGGAGGTCTGTAATTTTCATCATAAAGTACCACACTTCAACCGATGAGAGACAAAAATTGATCAGGAAAAAAAAAAAAAAAAATCCGGAAAAGGAAATCAAATTGTAGGGGGGATTTTTTTTTTAAACAATAATTTAATGTAAAATTCTTGGTGGAAAAAAATAAGTATTGGTCAAAATAAAAAAAAAGTTCAACTCAAATACTTGTAACTAACCTTTGTGGGCTAATGACGGAAAAGGGTTCAAGATCAGATGTTTTCCTGTTAAGTCTCTTCACCAGGTTGGCAACCCACTTTGGCAGGATGGTTACGGGTTGACCGTTCTCCATGCAGGATCTCTCTAGAGCCAGTGATGTTTTGGGGCTGTCGTGGAGCAAAAAAAAACATGGACTTTCACAACTCGACAGCTCTTTTGGTTATTGTGCCATGTTTGAGTTTTGGGAAGTTGGACTGTTTGGAGGCTGTGGGAAAGGTGTCTTTTCTTAACAGAAAAAACGACGGGTTTCAAAAAACCCGGGTGGGGTGCCATTTAATACAGGTTATGAAAAGTTTGGAGGGGACAGAAGGAAGCTATTAAGAAAGTTACAGGTCTGTGAGTCGGAGTGAGCGAGCCAGGAAAATCTGATTGTTTTTCGTGGGTTTAACCAAATCTGATTTTTCCCCACCATGGATTTACAAAATTAAAAAGTATTTTAAAAAAAATCCTACAAATGTTGATTTCTGGATTTTTCTAATTTTGTCTCTCATAGTTGAAAGGTGTAGTGTACCATGATGAAAAAATTACAGGGACCTCTCTTCCATCTTTCTAAGTAGGAAAGGAAACTTGCACACTCCCAATGGGGCTGATCTAAATACTTTTTTTGCTCACTGTACAATCCTGGTAAATTTATAGTATGCAAGTGAACTCTCTTAGTGGCAACACTATCTGTTCATTTAAAAAAAAAAAAACAGATTAACAAGGGACACTAGGCATATTTTCACATTATTTTTATAACTAGTTTTCTGTTTTTTTTAATTATTAACTACAGACTTATTAGACAAAGATATTAAATTAGTTCACTTTCGCCACTTATCAATTCTTAAGCCATGCCAAGGAGGTTGGGTCTCTTTAGTATTTTTAGAAGTCTTGGTCCTCCCCACACAAGGTTTTTTCTTTATAAATGGTTTAGGGGAGTTTCCTCGCCATTTGTCACCCTAAGATTGCGGAATTTGGGATTGGCCCTAGATATTAGAAGATAATCTAAAATTGTAAAGCTGCTTTGAGACATTTTCATTCACAGCATTTAGCAGACACCTCGTATTTCTACATTCATTGTTAATGTTATGAGTTCCACTTACCATGTAGAAGCACTTTGTACTTCTACAATTACAGTCTGTAGTCCATCTGTTTCTCTACATACTTTGTTCGTCCCTTTACTGTGTTCTCTAACGGTCAGGACTGCCACAGATCAGATACTATTTGCGTGGTGGATCATTCTCAGCACTGCAGTCACACTGACATGGTGGTGGTGTGTTAGTGTATGTTGTGCACCACAGTGTAATGGCTTTTTTTAAACACATCACAGGCACCAGAATCCTGTAGGCAGCATGCTGTGAGCTCTGATGAAGGATTAGAGGATGACTAAGGTGAACTGTGCAGCAACAGATGAGCTACTGTCTCTGATTAGCAATATGGTAGATGTGTGAAATAGAGGGCACAGTGTTTAAAAACGCCAGCAGCACTGCTGTGTCTGATCCTCTCATACCAGCACAAAACACACTAACACACCACCACCACATCAGTGTCACTGCAGTGCTGAGAAAGATGGCGAAAGATGCTGAGCATGTGTGCTGAGCTAAAGACGATGGGGATGTGTTGCACCTGTCAGCAACTCTATGAAAGCAACTCTAAATATTGTATATCCCCAAAAACAAACGCAGTGGCTAGAAAGGCGAATGTCGTTGACTGGCCAAGTCAGAGCTCTGACCAAAATCTGATGATGAACTTGAAGTTATCAGTTCATTGCCACTTACCACAAAATCTGACTGAACTTGGACCATTCTGCAAAGACTGGAGGGTATTTATTCAACAATCTAGGTGTGAAAAGCTGGTAGACATATAAGTCTGAAGGCTGTATTAAAGCAAATTTGGCCTTATGAAGCATTATAATCAACCCTCTTATTCTAGTTTTTCATTTTTGATTAGGTTTCAGAAGTTTTTTTAAATGCCGTTAGGCTAAATGTATAAACCAGTGGTTCCCAATGTGCGGGGTATGCTCCCCCTTGCTAGTGGGTGGGGTGAAGGCAAATGAATAAGGGAAACTTTCTCTCAGGGAACTGGTTAAGTTTAAGAGCCACTTTTGTGTAGATGTTGACGTACTTTTTTAGAAAATATGTTGAAAGTAATATTTAAAGCAAATATTTAAGATATGTAATGCTTGTCACTTGTAATAATTTCCACTGTAAAGGCAATTTATCACTTTTTGTTTTGTTTATTGTAGTTTTGTATGAATCACAATGTTTAAAATCAAGTGGAGTTTAGAAGCAAAGGACGTGTACAGGTGTGGGGGGTAGAGCAGAACATGTTTGGGAACCACTGGAGTAAAGTACCAAAAGATATTTCTTTTGAGTTTTTATTTCAGTCTACAAGACAAACAAGTGACCATTTTCCAGGGGAATAATTATTTTTTATAGACACTGTAATGTGGCAAATAACAGGAGGCAAAAAAGCATTAAACATAATGAGCCAGATAAATACATATGAAATATTTATCAAGTATTATCAACCAGACAACAGCAGACTCTGAAAGCGAGACAGATTGCTTGTTTATTCCCCTCCACCCTGAATGACCAGCTCTGTTGGGACACAGATTAAGCTGTGTTGCTGGACGTAAGAGATTGTTCAAAGGAACGGAAAATCAACATTAACAAGTTATCTAATTCCACCAGTTAAAGTAATTAGCTAACAAGCTTGCCAGGGGAAACTGGAAAAAAAACTGGGGCCTATGTTTTATTGAATTATACAAACAGAAAAAGAAAAGGTTGAAACAAATGGCCTGCTGTCGATGGAAAGTAACATTAGCTTGAAGTGCATTAATAAGACTAAAGCTTTTGAACCTTTATTACGGTGGCTTTGAGCGGTGAGTGCGTTTTTTAAGATTTCTCCTTTCCTCTGACATAAATACCTGATCATAAGAGAAAAAGTGTCTCTTTGAAAGTGGCATGCAATTTCTTAAGGGTTGATGCAATGGGAGTTAAAATTCCTATCAATTGGCTCCGGGAGTGGGGAAGGGAACATATTCTAATTTATGTACTACCAATTTACTATTTATATAAAGTTGTGTGCTGTGCGGCCCAAAGGGCCTGTGTGGGGAACTTGACGGAAAACACATTGTAAACAGGTTTCAGCTTCATCCAGTAAACCCAAAACTGTTTCTGGGCTTGATGTGGTTAACCTTTTGGAAAATTGCTTTTTTACGGGAAGGCCACACCCCTTCGTTGCCCGAGGTGGTGTGTTTGGGATCATTGTCATGGCTGGGGAAGACCCAGGCCACGTTCCATCTTTAATGCTCTCAACTTGTGATGGAGAAGGAGGTTTTGGCTTTTTCTTAACAATCTCAGATACATGGCCCCCCCGTTCATTTCTTCCTTAACACGATCAGTCGTCTCCTGGTTTTTCCCCTTTGCAGAAAAACCAGAAGGAAAAAGAAAAAAACAGCCCCAAAAGCATGATGGTTCCACCCCAGCTTCCACAGTAGGGTGGGTGTTCCTTGGGAAACTCAGCATTCTTTCTTCCTCCAAACACGATGGTTGAGTTTTTTATGTTCTAATTTAGGTTTTAATCCAACCACATTCATATCCTCCAGTTCCTCTTCTGGATCATCCATATGCTCTCTGGCAAACTCAGAACGGGCTGGACATGTTACTGGGGGGCTTTACGCAGGGGGGGGGGGGGGACACCGCCCTGGCAATGCAGATATGATCTGACGTTCCTCCTCGGCGTAGGGTGTTTGTTTACTGAGGTTAGCCTTGTTACTTTGGTCCAGGCCTCTCTGCAGAGGTCATTCATCCAGAGGTTCCCTCCGTTGTAGTTTTATGGGATTTTTGCTCACCATTCTCATGATTATTTTCCACGGGATGAGTTTGAGTTTCGTGGCATTGGGGCCCCAGATCGAGGTAGATTATCAATGGTCTTGTATGTCTTCATTTCTTACAGGGGTTGCCTCCCACAGTTGATTATTTCACACCAAACCTTGCTTGGCCTATTTATATTCAAAAAAAACTATTCCCAGGGACTGTTGGGCAGGGGTCTACAATTTTCTCCTTGTGTTCCTTTCGGACAGCTCTTTTTGGGTCTTGGCCACATGGTTGCATGGTTTGAGTTTTGGAGTCTGGAATGTTTGAGGCTGTGGAATGGGGACAGTGTCTTTTATAACAGATAACCGAGGTCAAACAGGGGTGGGTGGGCATTATTAATAACAGGTAATTAACGGATGGAGGGGAACAGAAGGGAGCTTCTTAAAGGAAAAAGTTTACAAGTCTGTGAGAGCCAGAATCTTGCTTGTTTGTGGGTGACCCAAATTACTTATTTTCCACCATAAATTACAAATTAAAATTCTTTTAAAAAAAATCCTTACATGTGATTTCCTGGGATATTTTTTCTCTTTTGGTCCTCTTGTAGTTGAAGTGTTACCTATGAGGGGAAAATTAACAAACTCTCTCAATCTTTCTAAGGTTTAGGGAGGGGGGAAACGTTACACAATGGAGTGGGCTGGACTAAAAATACCTTTTTTTTGCCCACTTGTAAATATAGTCGGTGCTTGAAAGTTTTGTGAAAACCCTTTAGGGGAATTTTCGATATTGTCTGCATAAAATATGGGGACCTTAAAAACATCATCAGATTTTCAAAACCAAGTCCTAAAAGTTAGATAAAGAGAACCCACCAGTTAAATTGTTTTGTAAACACAATGAGACAAAAATATTTATACTTGTTCATTATTTATTGAGGGGGAAGGACAAAAAAATGATCCAATATTACATATAATTGAAGTGGGCACAAAGTATGGGAAAACCTTCTAGGGATTAGCAGTTAAATTTAAAAGGGTGAAATTAGAGTCAGGTGTTTTTTTTTCAGTCAATTGGGGACGGCAATCAGGTGTGGAGTTGTTTTATTTTAAAGACAGGGCATCTCTAAAGAGTTTGGAACTCCCAAATGCAAACAGGTCAGGATTTTTTAAGAATTGTGTACCAAATGGAGGAAAAATTAGTAAGAACATTGTTCCCTCCCCCGGGAGTGGTCGACCAAACAAAAGAAATCCACTCCAAGAGCAAGGCGTGTAATTAGTTGGTCGATGGGGGGGGTCACAAAGGATCCCCCCAGGTAACTTCTAGGCAACCTGAAAAGCCTCTCTCACGTGGCTAATGTTAATGTTCATTTGAGTTCCACCATCAGAAAGAACAACTGAACAACAAATGGTCTGCATTTCGGGTTGGGTCCTTTTAGAGTCCTGGTTTCTCCCAGGTGTCTTTTCCCTTATAATGTTTAGGGAGTTTTTTTTCCTTCCACGGTCGCCCTAACGCTGCTTGGGTTTGGGATTGGGCCGTATCAATTTAGAAGGTTAATCTAAAAATTAATTGTAATTAAAAGCTGCTTTGGAGACTATAATGGCTTCCATTTGTAAAAAAGGCCGCTATAGAAACTAAAGGCTGACGTTGGAAACCCTTGACAGCTGGACGTTAAACAGTGGCATTATCTGTAATTATGTTGCTTCGACTTTGAGAAGGGTGGTGAATGACCTTCCATGCGAATAGTGTGGGCAGGTTGGGATGGGAAAATCCCTGCAGTCAGGGCAATTTTCATTTAAGCCCATGAGTTTTTGGGAACGTGTTTGTGACATGTCATTTAGGGTATTGAGTGTCCACAAAACTTTTGACGATGTAGAAAACCTGTGTGTGTGTGTGTGTGGTGATGGTGTTGTGTGGTGTGTGTGTGGGAGGGAAAAAAATGTTGGATGTGAAAGATTTAATTGGTCCAATAGAATTTCCTGACTTGTGGGCAATATGGATTCATGAAAAAATAAAAATGAGTTTAGAAGAGGGGTGGAGAGGAGAACTGGGGCCTCCATCCATTTCATAAGGCCTGGACTGGTCTTTTTGTTCTGAAGTTGGGAACACTTGAAATGATGGTTTCGTTAGTTACTTCTGCTTAGAAAGTATTGGCTTGGCATGGGGAACATCCTAACTCTTAGACTTTAGAAAAGGCAGAAAGTCTGCATACAACACCAAATTCGTTTGTCTTGTTTGGAAATTAAGGCCACCCACAAACTCCCATTTGCTCTTTTCATTTTGCTTCATCAAGCCCTTATTTCAAGGGAAGCTGTCGTCATTCAACCTTTATTGAATTATGAATAGCGTAGATGGAGCCTCATCATTTTTAAGGGTGTTTTTGGGGGGGGGGGTTGTAAACATATGGAGTTGATGAGCTAATTAGTAGTAGCCAAAAAAAAAAATGTGTTTTGTGGAAATTGTGTGACCTTGGAACAACGCGATTATGTTACTGTTTCTTCCAGCAGGATAACTTCACATAAACTAGATTCGGTTCTCTACTCCATCCATCTCCGTTCTTCTGCATTCCCCCCTTTATTGTGTTGTGAACAAGGCCCTATTCATTCCACATGGACAAAATGGATTTCCGCTCTGCGAAATAAAAACGAAAATAATGCTAGTAAAAACATGCAAAACATGAGATCACCCATGAACTGAGCTTTTATTCGGAGACTTTTCTGATGACCGTTTAAATAAAATTCCGTTACAAACAGAACTCTAAGGATTGAGTTAATAGACCTTGGAGAAACATCACAGCTATAAAAAGAAAAGCCCGTTGTTCCTCGTGACGTTCTCTCTGTACCTGAGCACTGTGCACTAGGTTTTGCAGCAATTTTCCTTTCACTTTGTATTACACTTAATGTATCCGAACCTCTCTAAGCCCTCTAATACAAGGAAGACAAGCACTGCAGACTTGATTCAGGAATGAAAGATTTAACATCCATCCATTCACTGTCCATTCACTTTAATGTACGAGGTCTTCGAATTATAATAGGAAGTAAAAGTCTTATATAGTATATTATATTCACTGGTACCTCGGTTCTTGTCGTTCTTGTCAAAAATGACAAGTACCGAGCAAATTTTTCCCAAAAGGAATAATGTCAATTGAATAAATCCATTCCAGAGCCCCAGAAAATCCACACTGTATAAGGCATTACTGGAGTTGTATGGTACAGGTGCTCCCTGATTTATGATGGGAATATGTTCTGACAAATCCATCATAAGTTGAAAGCATCATGAACCGATGACTTTAATATAGTCTATTCTTTTTCGTAGCAGAGCCGACCTTATAAACCTCAAAAACAGCCAAGCTTAAAACGTTTACATTAAGCTACAGTTGGTCAAAATCATTCACGCAAAGCTTCTTTTATAGTAAAGTCTTAAAAATCTTGTAATTTAGTGAATTATGGATTGAAAGTTAATAGTAAAAGCAAAACACTTACCCTGAGCAAACTCGGGGCTCTAGCATAGTTGCTAATGCTAACTGCAGCCTGTATTCATGTGGCTGTAATCAGTAGCCATTTTAGAACATTAGAGCACGGAGATTGATTTGCACTAAGAATACATTACCGTAGATGTAAAGAATAAAGAAAAACACAAGAAACACAGCAGAGACTCTGAACTAATAAAAACCTATTGTAAATCTGAATCATTGAATCACTCTGTACTGAATCTTAAAGAGTGAATCATGAATTGTGAATCGAGTTTAGACTGGAATGAGTGAACTCATACAAGTTTAAGTAAGTATGCCGACTACCCAGCAAATGTTTCTAGTCAAAATGCACTGCGAATCAAATCCGATGAATTCTGAGGTGGTCGAGAACCGAGATACCCCGTATATACAGTGGGGCAAAAGAGTATTTAGTCAGCCACTGATTGTGCAAGTTCTCCTACTTAGAAAGATGAGAGAGGTCTGTAATTTTCATCATAGGTACACTTCAACTATGAGAGACAAAATGAGAAAAAAATCCAGGAAATCACATTGTAGGATTTTTAAATAATTTAATTGTAAATTATGATGGAAAATAAGTATTTGGTCAATAACAAAAGTTCAACTCAATACTTTGTAACATAACCTTTGTTGGCAATGACAGAGGTCAAACGTTTCCTGTAAGTCTTCACCAGGTTTGCACACACTGTAGCTGGGATTTTGGCCCATTCCTCCATGCAGATCTCCTCTAGAGCAGTGATGTTTTGGGGCTGTCGCTGGGCAACACGGACTTCACAAATGTTCTATGGGGTTGAGGTCTGGAGACTGGCTAGGCCACTGCAGGACCTTGAAATGCTTTTTACAGAGCCACTCCTTCGTTGTCCGAGCGATGTGTTTGGGATCATTGTCATGCTGGAATACCCAGCCACGTTCCATCTTCAATGTTCTCACAGATGGAAGGAGGATTTGGATTAAAATCTCACGATACATGTCCCCGTTCATTCTTCCCTTAACACGAATCAGCCGTCCTGTCCCCTTTGCAGAAAAATTCCCAATATCTGGTGGATTGGGAAACCGGTGAAAATGACAGACCTCTCTCATCTTTCTAAGTAGGAGAACTGGCACAATCAGTGCCTGACTAAATACTTTTGTGCCCCACTGTACATCTACTTCAGGTCTGACTGACAGAAAACTAGTACAACCCCTTGCGACAGAAAAGAGAATTGCAGTCTTGAAGGTAGAAGACAAAATGTTAATGTTCCTTTTGTTTTAGTTTTCGGTAAGTGTTTCCAATTTTATAACAGTTACAAAGATAAGAATTACTGTATTGTAAAGTACAGTACTGTACCAAATGTTTTCATATTGTGTTTAAATTAATATTGTTGTGTGCAAAGTGACTAATCTACTATATGACTGGTCAGGGGGGGTCATCAGACCCACTTTATTGGGGCATGCCTCTCGCCATGAAACGTATGAGATAATGAGTGTAGACTGTACATAGATATATAAAATGTTATTGTAAATTTGAGTTTTAAAAAGGAAATCATGCTTTTATAGCTAGAATATATTTGATTGTGGAGTTATATGTTTACTCGAGTAAATAACGTGTGCACTTGTCATTTCTTCATAATGACAACAAGAAGACCTACTCCAACTTTAAAATAAAATAGCTGATTTGGCTGATTTTTCTCCCCCCCAGTCCCTATGGCAGCCTTTTTGATACTGTTTGGGTAAGTCTGAATCTTTCCTATTAATAAGACCTCTGAATAGTAACTCGATCTGAGCAATATGCTTGTGGTGGCAGAAAATTTAGACAGAGAGTTGAAATTCCTTCGTGTATTAAAGGATCCTGGATAGTGAAAAGCATCTACACTTTTCACACCTACAGACCAAGAATTAACACCGGAATAGATTACTGTCGTCTGCATCAAACTGCCACGTCACAGACCTCTGTAGCTAAATTTAGACCGTGCTAATGTAGAGCTGTGCATAGATTCTTGTGGTACTGCATTTTACTTGTAATGATTAGTAATTAGAGTTATACACAGCCTATGCCAAGTCATCATGCCTCTTTGAAATAGTCACTTTATTGTCTTACAATTTCAAATAAAAGCACTTTAAAAGATATTTTTCCAGCTTCATGTACACATTTTGGATGGCACAGTGGTGCATGTGATGGGCGGCGGACTTTGAGTGGAGTTTGCATGTTGTCCTCGTGCCTGCGTGGGTTTCCTAAAGGTAATGTGGTTTCCTCACACATTCCAAAGACATGTATGAGGTTAACTGCTTTTAAAGCATCCCAGTGTGTGTGTGTGTGTGCACCCTGTGATGGATGGGTCCGTTTTGTAGGTATTTCAAGTTTTAAAAAAGATACAAAGATAAGAATTACTGTACATTGTTGTACTAAATTATTATTACTAGTGGAATTTCAGATGATTGGAAGTCCATTCGAATTTAAATTTCGAACGGAATGATGGTGAGAATCTCAGGGACTGTTTTCTTGTTTGTCTAAGTGCATTCTAGTCTCTTCATGTCCACTTTTTTTAAGTTGATGTTGTGGAAAAAGACACGGTGAAATCTTTGTGACACATTAAGAGAACAGAAATTAAGGAAAGTAAAAGCAGACCTGGTGTTCTCAGAGGGTTTAGACAAAAACGCATCGTACATGGTGTGAAGGTCCCACTACATTAAAAATCGCATCTGTTTTTTCTTGCGTAAAACCATACGTGGTGTGAAAAGGCCTGTAGTCCTGTTTGTGTTTGAGTTTCCTCTACTTATTTATAACAAGCTGTAAATGGTGTTGGAAAGTGTATGTGCCTGTCCAATTGTAAGTAGTACTCTTTTATTTGTCCCCCCACTACCTGTATATTCTCTGTAACCTATAACTACATAAACTGCTTCACATTGACTCGTTGAGTCTCTGTTTCATCTGGCTAATCTTCTGTCTTGTTCATAATACTGTCTGTCGATGCACTTTTGGTGTCTGTCAAACAAAATTATCAGTCCTTTCAATCACTCATGTTTTCAGTATTGTTGCATGCAGCTTTCTTGAGAAAATACCCTATATTTTTACATTGCAGTAGCCTAAAAGGACTATGTGCCTACAACCATTTCTGTCAACGACCTGTTTCACAGAATGTAATGAAAAAGAGAAAAGCAAAGAACTGCTAATCGTGAGGAACCATTTCTCTTAGCTACAGTATCGTCCTGACTATGGAAGCTTTAAACTGATTGAATTGCAGCACAAGAGTGTAATTACAAGACATGATGAGCTGGGTAATTTGGGAATGTTGTGTTTGTTACAGAGCAAGTTTTAATGAGGCCTTTATTGGTTTTATTATGCAAACAAGAGTGATGAAGTATCTTGCTATTTTCTGTCTTCCTGCCTCCAGAGTCAGATCAGCCTCATTAAGAATAGGACCAGCTGATGAGTAACAGGTGTGTGTGCTCGTTCACTTGTGGGTACGAGAATCTCAGGTACAGATTAGCTGCCGGGTGCAATAAAGTACTAATGTTTAGGAAGAGCATTAGACCGTACTAATGGATAGTCATAGATCACAGGGAGGGGAAGGAAGCTGAGAGTGTACACAGCAGCCAGAACGCAGTTAACGTGAACATTAAGGAGCTTGAATTGACTGCATTAATTGAATGTGGAGAAGTAAAAAGTAAAGAATGGGGTGGTGTAAGCATCGAAGACTATATGCATAGCAGGTACTGCCATTTTGACAGTGGCTTTAAATATACAGTATAGTATAGGAATGTGCATCAATAAGAGAAGAAGACAGGAGCAGGGGAATTCACTAGAGAGCTAGATATTTGGTGCCTAAGCTCTGACCAGGGGTGTCTAGAAGTAAGCCGCTAGATAAAATTTTTAAAAATGTAGTAATACAATTAAAAACACACAACCTTTTGGAGAAATTGCCCTCAATAGACAAATTTCCAATTCAAATTTGTAATTGCATCAATGCGGTTTCAGTTTGGGTAATTGGTGTTTTTTGTTAAAAAGACCTTCCATATAACGTATTTACCTTTATAATTTGTGGTGAATTAGACCTGGCCGCAGGACCCTCCACTCACACAACAACCTTTCCTAGGGCACATACATAAGCCTTGTGAGGTTTTAGGCCCCCCTGTTCCCCCACACGAAACACGGGTATTTTTTAAAAACGTAGCTTTTTTTCTATGGCGTTTTTTTTGGAAACCGTTTTTTCGTGCCACAACAATACGGCGTTTTTAAGAGGGTTCAACTGGAAAACGTAACCCTTTTTGGTAAACCCCCTTCCACAGGGTGAAGACTTGGGAGAAACTCAGCGTTTTGTCCGTTTGGACTGGGGAAATGGAGTTTTTTTGTTGCTTGGCACCGTCACTTTGTGCGCCGTTATCTCCTTTTTGTTTACCTGAGGCGATTTTTTTGTGCAAATAGCGGAACGTAGCCAAAATATGCCATCTGTAAACACTTTCGACCGAACTTGTTAACAAATCTACAAATACATTACATTTATTACCTTTTTCAATTTACACCTGAAGCACAGAGGCGTCAGAAAAATGTGCCGCTAACGGAGGGGTCACTAGCTTGTATCCATTAGTGATGTTGTCGGTCGCGACCGATCCGGCTTCTTAAGAGTCGGCTTCTTTTGAATGGACGGACTGGAAGCCCGGTTTCCTGGATTGTGAGCCGAAATTTACATATTTTTTTTAATTTTATTGTACCCCCCCCCCCAAAATATCGACAATTATTTACATTCCGAACACATTTGCCCTGCTTATTGCACTCTTGTTAGATGTTAAACTACATTTTTCGTTGCGTCGTCTTGTACATGTGTAATGACAATACAGTTGAATCTAATCTAAAATATATATATACATGATATATCGGACCTCTCGTTGGTGGGACAGCTTTGAAAACGAAGTGGTTGTTGAAGAAGAATGGCGAGAAAATGTTCGTATGCATAGGACGTTGCTGTTGTCGAGTGAGCTGCTTCGCCGGCATATAGGACTGCTGGTTTGGCATTGCTCTTGACAGCGACTTTGTGCGTTTTTGCGTTTTCATGTGGACGAAGTTTTTTGTTTAAACAGTGCTTGTGTGGACGGGATGTTTTTATAAACGAATTTGAAAACCCCCGTTTTAGAAAATACCCGTGTACGTGTGGACATAGCCTTAGTAAAGCAGTGCACAGCGATAGCTCTTTCACAAATCAAACGATTAACTATTTTATATTTCAGGGACGTTTTGTGGCAGCAGCGCCTCCCCCAGGCCCTAGTGCGTCAAATTTAATTACATTGCGAATATGGAGACAGATAGCACAGTTGAGTAAGAGAGAATTAGTAAAAAATAAAAACTATTGACGATTTAAACTAATAATACATGTTTATTTGTGGGGACTAGAGAACATTTGGGGAAACTAAAACAGGTCTAACGACGTCCATGGGCAGTAGTAATAGATAAAGACCAGACATGAGAGATGCATCAGGAGAAAAAGTGTGCCGTTTATTTTCACCTCTGCACAGGTGTGCTGATCAGGATGAGAAATGAGGCAGTTAGTAGGGCAGTACCCCTGAGAATAGCTGCATACACACACACATCTGCAATGGAAACGTGAGAGAATCTGGCCGTTGTGTGTCGAGCTGCAATGTGACAAGAATTAATGAGCAGAGAGAGGAGAATTAGCTCTCCACGTCTCGTCCACTCCACGTCAGAGTATGCGATTTTCTAAAGTTAGAACGCGCCAATCCTGCCACGCTAGTGTTTCCTCCTTAGGTCAGGTTATTTCTCTTTGTGATATATTGGCCCCTGTCGTTTGCATTCAATGTGTTTGCATTCAAGCCTGGGCGAAAGTGAATCACAGTTCAGAAGTTCCACCCATCGCTTGGGAACGGTACAGTGGCTCAGTGGCCATTGCCTCACAGCAAGAAAGTCCTGGGTTTGATCCCAGAGTGGAGCGGCCTGGGTCCTTTCCATGTGGAGTCTGCATGTCCTCCCTGTGTTTACTCCGGGTGCTCCGGACATGCATTAGGTTAATTCATTATGCGACCTGAGTACATATACCACTTGTTTCGATATAGCCTTGGGTGTTGATGTAACCTTGTGTCTGTCGTTGAATGGCCATTGATGTTAAATAAACGAAATAAACAAAAAATAAAGTTTAATGTGTAATTTAATCAGGTGCCTGCATGTATAGAAAACTCAGAGAACTGTGTTCTCATCTCAGGCTGGTTTCCTGAACTTGTCGGACATTTCTGTCTGTAGCAGTGCACCTCCCTGGCTCTGACCCTGGCCAGCGTCTATGCCCTTTACATGCTTTTCTTTTTTGCTACCATCATTAACACTAGTCTGTCTGCCTTCTATTTTTTCCCCCTCAGCCTCAGGGTACTTTTTCTTCTTTAAGGGTCAGCCTCATGACATGGAATATACCACCTTGCTATTTCTGCTAGGGCTGGAGTCAAGTCTTTACAAAGGACGGACTTTTAGTTTCTAAAAATAATACTATCAAAACAGTATAACAGACTGTGGACTTGCAGCGGGGCAAAAAAGTATTTAGTCAGCCATTGATTGTGCAAGTTCTCCTACTTAGAAAGATGAGAAGAGGGTCTGTAATTTGAATTCAATAGGTAACACTTTTCAACTATGAAGACAAAATAGAAAAAAATCCAGGAAAAATCCACACTGTAGGATTTTTAAAAAATAAGTATTATCAATAACCAAAAGTTTTTCAACGTCAACACTTTGTTACACATAACCTTTTGTTTTGGCAATGACAGGGAGGTTTAACGTTTCCCTGTAAGTCTTCACAGGTTTTTTTTGCACACACTGTAAGCCTGGTATTTTGGCCCATTCCTCCATGCAGATCCCTCCCTCTAGAGTGCAACAACCGACTTTCAACTTCTCCAAAACTTTTCTATGGGGGTTGAAGGGGCTGGAGACTGGCTAGATCACCTCCTCTCAGGACCTTTTTGAAATTGCTTTTTTTATGGAGCCACTCCAAAGCGGTGTGGTTTGGGATCATTGTCATGCTGTGGAAGGACCCCAGCCCCAACGTTCATTCTTCAATGCTCTCCTGGAAGGAGGTTTTGGCTTAAAATCTCACAATACATGGCCCCGTTCATTCTTCCCTTAACAAGGATCAGTCGTCCTGTTCCCTCTGCAGAAAAACAGCCCCAAAGCATGATGTTTACACCCCCATGCTTCACAGTAGATATGGTGCAACTCAGCATTCTTCTTCCTCCAAACACGACGAGTTGAGTTTTACCAAAAAGTTCTATCTGACCACATGATATTCTCCCAATCCTCTTCTGGATCATCCATATGCTCTCTGGCAAACTTTAGACGGGCCTGGACATGTACTGGCTTAAGCAGGGGGACACGCCTGGCACTGCAGGATCTGAGTCCCTCTCGGCGTAACGTGTTACTGATGGTAGCCTTTGTTACTTTGGTCCCAGCTCTTTGCAGGTCATTAATCAGGTCCCTCCATGTACTTTTGAGATTTTTGCTCACCGTTCTCATGATCATTTTGACCCCACAGGATGAGATTTTGTGTGGAGCCCCAGATCAAGGGAGATTAATGGTCTTGTATGTCTTACATTTTATTACAATTGCTCCAATACTTGATTTATTCACACCAACCTGCTTGCCTATTGTAGATTCACTCTTTCCAGCCTGGTGCAGGTCTACAATTTTCTTCCTGGTGTCCTTCGACAGCTCTTTGGTCTTGGCCATGTTTGAGTTTGGAGTCTGACTGTTTGAGGCTGTGGACAGGTGTTTTTTATACAAATAACGAGGTCAAACAGGTGCCATTAATACAGGTAACGAGTGGAGGACAGAAGAGCTTCTTAAAGAAGAAGTTACAGGTTTGTGAGAGCCAGAAATCTTGCTTG
Source organism: Ancistrus triradiatus (assembly GCA_025084515.1). Classification (NCBI taxonomy): domain Eukaryota; kingdom Metazoa; phylum Chordata; class Actinopteri; order Siluriformes; family Loricariidae; genus Ancistrus; species Ancistrus triradiatus. Next base: position 48,980 of record JAJAGP010002245.1, read on the forward strand.
TTTGTGGGTGACCAAATACTTATTTTCCACCATGATTTAGAATTAAATTCTTTAAAAATCATACATTGTGATTTCCTGTATTTTTTTTCCATTTTGTCTCTCATAGTTGAAGTGTACCTATGATGAAAATTACAGACCTCTCTCATCTTTCTAAGTAGGAGAACTTGCACAATCAGAGGCTGACTAAATACTTTTTTGCCCCGCTGTATGTATGCATTGATGTGTAAACAATGTATTATATTTTGTGTGAACCATAGGCGCTTGCTTTAAGACTATCCAGCTCCCCCACAATTCCATTAACATGCAGCAATAAAATGCTGCCCTATAATATTCAAATTCTATTGAAATATCGAACTGCAATAGTGCACTGTTCGTTCCTTAAATGCAAACTCCTTCCAGTGAACAGCACAGCAAAGCTCATTCAATCTTACATGGTATATTTCAAGCTGTCCCCGAGCTACCACTACTCCATAATTATATAAGAATTTATAGAACCTACTTAACTCAAATACTGTATTACCTTGCCAGATACATTAGCTATTGAAATACAGAGTTAGTAATGGCACACGTAACAGCAAAGTGTCTGGAGCAGAATGTTTTTTTTTAACATACGCTGCATCAGCAGACTAAATAGAGGTTAAACACGTGGAGTAAGAAGTACTGCGTTCTCTGCACATCAGAGAAACAAGGGGAAGAAAAAAATCCCAGAGTCCTTGTAAACGAAGCCACCAGAGTTCTCTGCACTCGTTTCTCACAGCTTCTGCACGCTTCTCAGTCAGTTCCCTGCTTGCTTCTGAAATATCTGCTAATGTCAGAAATACAACAGGAAATATAGTGACACTTAAAGATAAAGACAGTTTCTAATTCCATACATGTGTTTATGAGAGATAAGGAGCATGAGCACATCAGTGCTCTGCAGACAGCTTTACAGTTAAATGATTTTACCCACCATAGGTATTAAAAGAAGAAAAAGATCAATATGCAGTGGTAAATTTTAAAACTAAATAAATCAGTGTATGGGAAACACAGAAGCAGAGTCTGGGCTATACAGTATATCCACTACATGGGACACTAGAGTATCCCATAGAGCATTGCTAAGTATGGTATGTAATATGTTTGTACTTGAATGATGGTTTAGCAGTTAAGGTACTGGACTGAGGACCAGAAAATCCAATTCTCATGGATTAAATTTAGGATTGAAAGTTTTTTTGGATGGTTTCCTAAAAATATATACTAAAAAACACATGGACCTATATCGTACCTGATCAGATATGGTTGACTCTTCTTAATGGGAGCTTTAACCCCAACCCCAGTTTTTTAAATTATATTTACTTACACTTATTTTACTACATGCATTTTAGAAAATTGAATTAAGGAAATTATATATCCATGGAAAACTACAAACAAACAAACAAACAAACATGTAATTTCAGAAGGCTGAGGAGAGAAACAGCACTGCCTCAACTCCATTAGCTGATCCAGGTGCTAACAAGGATGACGTGCAAGCCCAGACTCTAATCCAGAATCCGAGTCAAGTTCACCCTGTGCACCTGCCACTTTTTACCATGATGAACACAGTGAGGAGGACATTTATGACCCTGTCAACCAGTCAGCAAATCTAGACGTAGGTGATAGGACTGATGGTGGATAGAGAACAGAAGAAAGTTTCTCAGATAGCTTGCACTGTAGAGAACTGACGAATGGAAAAAGGTGGACTCTGGCTAATCTATTGATGCCATTGTAGATGGCATTAGTAGTGGAGACATTTGGGTCAAAAACTTCACAAATCATCCCGTGACCTTATTATAAATGCAGCAAAAAGGCTGAAAACAATGTGTGTTTGGGAATGAGGCCATAGGCTACCTGGCACAATCAAAAAGCAGGCCATGAGAGGGCACACTGGCTAGTAATGTTGACTGGCAGAGCACAATCAAGCATTCCTAGACTTTATGAACCTAGCAATGGTGACTTTATTGGATTATTGAGAAAATTGATAGCATCTGATATCATGCATGAACATGTCAATGCATTATTTGCTTTAATGGAGGTGTATTGTACAGGTGATCCCTGATTTATGATGGGGATATGTTCCGACAAATCCATCATAAGTTAAATGCATCATGAACTGAGGAGTTTAACAAGTGTTTGGTAGAGCGGTCTATACTTTATATAAAGGAGTCTAAAGTAATGGTAAGTAATGTTTAAAACACTTACATTAACCTACAGTTGGCCAAAATTGGGACTGTGGTAGGGACTGTGGTGGCTTAGCGGTTAAGGTACTGGACTCTGGACCAGAAGGTCCAGGGTTCAAATCCCATCTCTGCCAAGCTGCCACTGTTGAGTCCTTGAGCAAGGCCCTTAACCCCCAATTGCTTGGATTGTAAGATTGTACCAATTGTAAGTCGCTCTGGATAAGGGCATCTGCTAAATGCTGTAAATGTAAATGTAAAATCATTAATACAAAGCTTACTTTATAATACAATGTTGAAAAATCTCATGTAATTTAGTGAGTAATGGATTGAATGTGAAAAGGGAAGCAAAACACTTTGCTTTAGCTGAGATCTTTACTGAAGAACGGCTATTGTGAATCTGAATCACTATGCACTGAATCGTGAATCATGAATCGTGAATCGAGTATCGGCTGAACTGGAACTGGAACTGTGGTAGCCTAGCGGTTAAGGTACTGGACTATGGACCAGAAGGTCCAGGGTTCATATCCCACCTCTGCCAAGCTGCCACTGTTGGGTCCTTGAGCAAGGCCCTTAAGCCACAATTGCTTGGATTGTAAGACTGTACCAATTGTAAGTCGCTCTGGATAAGGGCGTCTGCTAAATGCTGTAAATGTAAAATGTAAATGGCTGAAATGAGTCATGCTGCTCCGAGCAAACGGCAAGAACCGAGCCAAATTTTTCTGGTCAAAATGCACTGAGAACAAAGTTTGACGAGTTCCGAGGTAATTGAGAACCGAGGTACTACTGTAGTATGTTAATTGTAAAGGAACGTGTTTACCCGACGTTACCCGACGTTAATGAATCTGGCAGAGAGTTTTTCGGGGAGGTCCATTTTATGTGTAATTTACTCACAGTTTGCTCACCTTTTTACGAAGGTTTCTTGCATAAGGCTCAAAGACTTTACAGCCTCCAGTGGGTAAACTGGGCAAGGACTGACAGATTTACTTGCTTGTTACTTGACTGGATTGGGCTTCATTGCAGACAACCATGGACTGGTGAGTTGTTTTTGTGTGTCAGTAACTGGTTATATAATTAGCCTGCAAATATAAGACCTAATGTTTTGAGCTAGGCCACTTTTAAGGTAACTTGCCTTAGGCCCTCTGCCACTTCTCGACAGCCCTGTGTGATGTGATTTAAGAGGCATCATGACAAATGTTTCCACAGGTGCACTCAGAGAAATCTGATATCAATAAAAAAATATTACTGGGCTAAAATCAACCAATCAGAATCCCATTACAGCCTTATTTCAATTTCAGCGACGTATGCAATTTGCGAACATCTAAAAAGATAACTGGTGAAATTTGAAAATGGTTAGTGTCCACACTGCAATGGCTAAAAAAAATAAGTAGGTCAGCCAGCACAAGGAAGGAATTCCACAGCCTTTTATATAACAGATATTTCTAATATAGGATTGTTACATCTCCAACTAATCTTCCAGCTCATGCACTCAGCCTTGAGGAAAGCTACAGTTCTAATAACCTAATGACTCCGATAGTGCAGCATTATGCAAACTCAGCCAAGCTTATTCTTATAATAACCAGTTGAGTGCTGGAGGCTGAGAATGACTAATAAGTTTAGAGCCAGTGACTAAAATTATAGTGTGGTTTTGTATCACAGGTAGGGCTTTAAATGGTGCTTTGCACATTTGAGTAAACATTTGAGAGAGAATTATATGCTTGTGTGATTAATTGGAGCAACGAGTTCCTGTAGTTAAAGGTGTACACCGGGGCTTAATTTTTCAATCTAAAATCTGAATCATATACACTCACTGGGCACTTTATTAGGTACACTTGTTCAGCTGCTTTGTAATCAGCCAACGAGTCACGTGGCAGCAACTCAATACTTTTAGGTAAATAGAAATGGTCAAGACAACCTGCTGAAGTAAAAACCGAGCATCAGAATGGGGAAGAAAAGTGATTCTAGTGACTTTGAATGTGACAGATCTGTCTGAGTATTTCAGAAGCTCTGATCTACTGGGATTTTCAAACACAGCCACCTGTAGGGTTCATGGAGAATGATCCGAAAAAGGGAAAACATCCAGTGAGTGTCAGTTCTCTGAATGCACAACAAGTTGAACCTTGAAGGAGATGGCCTACAGCAGCAGAAGACCACACCATGTGCCACTCCTGTCAACTAAGAACAGGCAACTGAAGCTACAATTTGTCCGGGCAAAAGAAGATTGGAAAAACGTTGCCTGGTCTGACGAGTCTAGATTTCTACTTTGACATTCGGATGATGGGGTCGGAATTTGGTGTAAACAACATGTAAGCATGGATCCATCCTGCCTTGTATCAATGGTTCAGGCTGCTGATGGTGGTGTAATGGCGTAGGGGATATTTTCTTGGCAAACTTTGGCCCCCTTAATACCAAATAAACATCGTTTAAACACCATAGCCTACCTGAGTAGTGTTGCTGACCATGTCCATCTCTTTATGACCACAGTGTATGATCTTCTGATGGCTAATTCCAGCAGGATAACACGGCGTGTTACAAACTCAAATCATCTCAAACTGGTTCTTGAACATGATAATGAGTTCACCGTATTCAAATGTCCCCCACAGTCACCAGATCTCAGTCCAACAGAACACCTTTGGGATGTGGTGGAACGGGAGTTTCGCATCTTGCAACTGCGTGATGCTATCATGTCAATAATGACCAAAATCTCTGAGCAATGTTTCCATCACTTTGTTGAATCTATGCCATGAAGAATTGAGGCAGTTCTGAAGGCAAAAGATTTTTATTACAAATCATATGATAACCTTAACAATGTCAGTGAAAGGTTGAATATTTGAAACAATTCCATGCATTTTAGAATGCAAATTAGAATACAATTGTAATCATTTAAAAGAATATATAATAGCATTTTGCATGTTCGCCCTTTTGTACTCAAGCTCATATGAACTCCACACAGATGTTTTCTTTTTCTTTCTTCAAGTGCCTTGTCTTCAAGGGTTTATGTCAGATAAATATGGAGGAAAGTCCATGACAGTCTGCACTGTATTGGGTCATTATAATGCTGCAGTATGAATCATGCATCAAAATGGTCCAAACAGGTGTTTGGACTAGTGCTCTCAGACTTTTGATCCACACACTGTATACACTCAACATTCACTTTATTAGTTAAGCCTCCTTGTTTCTACACTCATTGTCCATTTTGTGAGTTCCACTTACCATGCACTTTGTTGTTCTACAATTACAGACTGTAGTCCATCTGTTTCTCTACATACTTTTAGTCTGCTTTACTCTTACTCTGATCAGGACCCTCACAGATCAGGTACTATGGGTGGTGGATCATTGGTGGTGGTGTGTTAGTGTGTCTTGTGCTGGTGCGAGTGGGTCAGACGCAGCAGTGCTGCTGGAGTTTTGAAACATCTCAACGTCACCGCTGGACTGAAAATTGTCCGTCAATCAAAAATGTCCAGCCACCAGCATCTTGTGAGCACTGATGAAGGATTAGAGGATGACTAACACAAACTGTGAAACAACAGATGAGCTACTCTCTCTGACTTGGTAGATCTGTCTGATAGCGGGCTCAGTTGGGGAAACAAAGTATTTAAAAACTCCAGCAGCACTGCTGTGGCTGATCCACTCATACCAGCTCAACACACACCAACACACCACCACATCAGTGCCGCTGCAGTGCTGAGAATGATTCAACACCCAAATAGTACCTGATCTGTGGTGGTCCTGTGGGGGTCCTGACCATTAGAAAACAGAGTAAAGGGACGAAAAAAAACATAGAGAAACCAATGGACTACAGTCTGTAACTGTATAACTACAAAGTGCTTCTCTATGGTAAGTGGAACTGATAAAATGGACAATGAGTGGAGAAACAAAGTGGTGTATGTATAAAATAACCAACAAGGCAGGACAATCATGCGTTTTAGGAAAAGCCTCATCTGTTGGATTTTACCCTGTGGTGAAATGTGGGTCAGAACACAGATACATAACATACACACAAACACACACACACTCGATCATCTGACCACACATATAAGTGGTATAGAATTCCTCTTTGGTAAAAGCATGGCTCGTGATCTACAGTGATTGGATTTCATGGCTGGATTCTTAAGCCAGTCTGTTTATCTGTCTCGCATTTTCTCTCCCTTATCCTAGCAAAGTGATCTTCTTATACACTTTTCAGTGTTCGCTTTTGGGCAAAATTGACATTCTTCGTATCTGTGAATGCTGCACATCGATATCCATTTCAAAGTGTGCGCATACACGAACATGAAAATAGTTTGACCTGTGTTTTTGATCTTGGCTTCTCTCCCTTTCACACAAACTGTACTTCCAAGACTTTATTCATTTCCCCTCAGAGGATGGCTGACTTAAAAGTCTATTGATTTTGGGGTATAAATAGAAAATCTGCCTTTATCACTCTTCAAAGCATTTTGCAGCCCACCACGTACATCTGAATCAAGCCTTTTCAAACTCCGTGGCTATATATCAGAACCATCTAGCGTGTAAATAAGTCTGCGCTTTCCTATATATATATGTATGCGTATCATATTTAGGAAATATGATAATGTTGCATTGCTTGTTTTAGTTTTACACAGGGGTGAAACATAATATAATGTCATAGATCACTTTATTTCCAGCTATACAAGATCCTCTGCTGATACAGATGGAATTATTTAGTAGCAAGACTGCTAGAGACAGACCTTAAAATAGGAATGTACTGTATATGCTGTGAGAAAAACACATACACCTGCTGGTAGAAGCAAAGCAGCAGGTGGGAGAGGAGCAGAGTGGCATGTCCAGGCGCCTCCATCGGGCAGCTCGAGATTCTACATGTTTAAAGGGGCTGTGAGCCATTAAATATTTAAAGAGACTTAGAGCTTGTTTTGAAGCCATATTTGTATACTGAATAATTCATTTGCTTGTGGTGGTAGACTAACAGAGATATCACTAGTGAGGCTATAACAGCTATTTAGCTTCAGGCTAACGCACTACACAGCCATCAAGACAAGCCAGGCTACAAGCTACAGTGCTAGGACCAGCAAGGAGATGTGTCGTTTGTGAGGATAAGGATTGTATTAAATGCTGTAAATACAAATGGTTTCCTTGTTTCTTTAACTTCACTTAGTATCAATGGCTAACTTTTTCTGCATTGTCCCCCTTTTGTAGATAAGAATATTGTCGTGCAACCTCCAACTCCAACACACATGCCTCCAAACCTCCCTGGAATTTATTTTAAACGTTGAAATTTAAACAAAACTGCAGCTTTTTATTGAACAAAATGAAACAAAGTGATAAATTATCTTTACAGTGGAATTATTACAACTGACATGCATTATGTAGCTTCAATCTTTATGACTGAGATTTTTTTTGTCTCTGGCAAACATTCATTTACAACTTAGGGTTGGGCGGAATGACGGTATTATTATATTTTAAAATGTGATGCACCAAATTTCTGCTTCACGCACTGGATTTATTTACTTAAAGCACAGCTAGAGCAGTCAAGAGACAGCCGAGTCCTCAGAGAAGAACGCTGTTATTCACACATAATGGTCGATAGATGGCGCCAGATCAACTCGTGTCCAGTGTTCCATTTCCGGTGTGGTGAGGCGATTAGATTAGAACGCTTTTTTCTCTAACGTCTTTCAACACAACGACAGAAAGCTCTGACATTTTTCACATTGTGGGGACACCTTGCTGGTCCCTGTGTGGACTAACTTTTCAACAAATAACGCCACCAAACATCTTTTTTGCATTAGATGCCGTCTAGAAGCCATTCAGTAATGACAATGCTTGAAATTCATGTTCAATTCATATTCATACGTGCTTAAATTAGAATTAATTAAAATGCATGCACTCGTACTGGATTAAGATATGAATTAATGATCATTCTTGCACCCTTATTGTAATTGGTTACTAATAATAGTATACTTAGTTCTAAACTAATACCAAATAAACCTCTTATATATAAAGTAAATGCTCTTGCTTTCTCCCACACATGCATACAAATTTGTCCTTTTATCTTTGTGAGACTGTTCCACTGACATAATATTACTCTATCTAATCAATTGCGGGTGGCGCAAGTGGTTAGTGCACTTGATCCCGACCTCAGCCTGTGTGGAGTTTGCATGTCCTTTCCATGTATGGGTGGGTTTACTTTAGGTACTTCAGTTTCCTACCACGTTCCAAAGATATACATTAGATTAACTGGTTGCTCTAAATTGGCCCAGTATGAATGTAACTGACTAGTATTGATGTAACCTTGCCCAGTGCTTCTGGAGTTTCGAATCACTGTTCACTCACTGTCCAATCTTTTAGAGACTCCTAGCTAGTTGGTTCACCTTGTAGATGTAAAGTCAGAAACAGTAGCTGTCTGTTGTTGCACAATTTGCGTTAGTCATCCTCTAATCTTTCATCAGTGCTCACAGGATGCTACCCACAGGACTCTGTTAGTTGGATGTTTCTGGTTGGTGGATTATTATCAGCTCAGCAGTGACATTGTGGTGTTTAAAAACTCTAGCAGCACTGCTGTGTCTGATTCACTCATACCAGCACACCACAGTCACTGCACTACTGAGAATGATAAACAACCCAAATAGTACCTGATCTGTGGTGGTCCTGTGAGGGTCCTGACTATTCAAGAACAAGGAGAAAGGCAGCTAACAAAGAATGTAGAGTAACAGATCATCTATATGGTAACAGAGCTGATATAATGGACAGTGAGTATAGAAGCAATGGGTGGTCGTAATATTCTGATATGACTGTGTATTATCACAATATATTGTAATATCATTAACTTAAAATATGTCAGTTCTTTCTGTCATTTCTTTTAAAGCTACAAGCTGCTTTTGCATTATTCATCCTATAGTCAGTGTCCAAACACTAACGATTATTCATTAGAAGGAAATCTTATTAAACATTGCTTTGTCTCAGTTACTTCCCGCCTTTTCAAATTAGGGTTGTCTGACAGAATTTTGACTCTGTCATGGATAGTAAGCCCTGAAATCCTGCATTTCTTGTATTTTTGGCCTTATTTGTACAGTTATTACCTACAGCTCATGACCTTGGATCAGGATAGACATGTAGACTGACCAGTAAACAGAGAGTTTTGTCTGAGGACTAAGCTCCTACTTTATCACCATAGATCAGTACAATGATTATAAAACTGTTGACGCTGACCCAAACCATTGGCCACTGTCACACTCACAGGGAAGGTTTTCTTCTCTCACCAGAAGAAATCACCCCACTCTTTTCCAGGAGGTGCAGACTTTTGATTTCAGCCACTTCACACTCAATAGCTAAACACTAATCGAAGAGCCATCTCAGTTGGTGCTAAAAATGACATAATCAGCAAATAGCAGATATGATAGCTCTAGTCCTCTGTAATAGACCCATCTCCAGTCTCAGTTACACCTTGATATCCTGTCAATGAATACCAGAAAGTGTTAAAAACACTTGAGTCAACAGATTGTGTCCTGCCATAACATACTGTTCGCCTTTGCCTCCCTCTGCTGGTCGAATGTGACTCTGTCGGGCTGGCTCAATCTGAGCACCTTCGAATCTCTCTAGTGGTCAAAGTTCCGGATGTCATTGTTAAAAGATGTGATATCATTTTTATGCAATGTTATGTCGTTGATGTTATTGTAATGGGTGTTTGGCACCCTAGTGGTGGTGGAGCTGGGCACATGTTACTGTGCTGAAGAAGCTTAATTACAAAGCTCAAGCCAGTGCATCACCATCTGTAGTGAGATGTTTACCTTAGCCTAGCGGTTACGGTACTGGACTATGGACCAAAAGGTCCAGGGTTCAAATCCCACCTATGCCAAGTTGCCACTGTTGGGTTCTTGAGCAAGATCCTTAATCCACAATTGCTTGAATTGTATCAATTGTTAGTTGCTCTGGATAAGGGTGTCTGCTAAATGTAAATCTATAAGTAGTGGGGGCAGCAAAGGGACATAGTGCAGTCAGCTTGTGAATGCTGGGGAGGCTAAGTTTTCCAGAGTAAATACAAGAATTTTAATGCTGAACCAATATTCTTTTTTTATTTAACATCACTAGGCCACTCATATGCTTATGGTTAACTCACCTTGAGAAGTCCATACTGGAAACCATTTAAAATTATGTAAACGCTCCCGAAGGGAGTATGGGCTTATCCTGACTTCAGGACATAAGGCACCAGACCCTAGTTTTGGAGACAATGTTTGTTTGTTTTTTTTAAAATATGTCATAAATGGAGCCAGTAAAGGATAAAAAACGAGAGGTCCAAGTTCTTCAGTTCTCAACACCATCTAACATTGTTGTCTTTTGCTGCTTCTGTGAACTTGTCAACAAGTCGTTATTTTCGTGCGTGCTGCTACTCTAGAAAGTGGAAATTGACCTACTTCGAAGTATTGTTTGTTCTAAATCATTTTCGAACGGAAATTGAATAGTCATTAGGGGTTTTGTAGAAGCTAGTACGCTTAAAACGTGTATGTCCAGCAGATGTCAGTGTGGACCTGTTTTTCCCCCAAAGAGCTCATATTGGTTTCAAATGTGTTCGTTTTACGTTCTGCCTTTCGCTACAATATTCTTTCATCTCATTAAATGTGATTTTCTGAAAGAGTTTCCTCACTAACACACCCAAGACTCCGACAAATTCCTGCTAATAACCGTTAGCTTAATGAATGCTGCGCATTTCTAATATGGCACGGCAAAGGAAAGCTTGTCCGTGACGTCATCGACGTCCGACTTACGTTGTGTTGGTTGAGGACCTGGCGGTGTGTGGTGTTTAGAAACAGTGGAATTACAGAGAAAGGCGCGATTAAGTAAGTTTTACAGTTTTGTTTAAAAGGTTTGAGAATCATGTGCATTATCACGCGACTATTATTAATAATGCACGTTGCAGTAACGGATGTATGAAAGTTTAAAGCCTCACTGTCGATATAGTCGATTCAGTTCCATTCATTCTCCTGTAATGCACGTGATGGTTAGTTTATTATGATTAGCCGCTGCGTGTGTTCAGCTATATGTCATATTTAATTAGTAGTGCTTAATAGTTTTAGGTATGTATATGGAGTTTGAAATGTACCAAGGTTTATCTAGTTTTAAGCACCTTGTGGCAACTAACCGCGTGTGTAAAGCGGTCTTGGTATTCCGTTTTAGTTGCAAAAAGGACATTTTGGGATTTGTCTCAAACAGTGTATGCACCCTACATAGTTCGCTACGTGTCTAATTTAGGTAGGTCACGCTTAACGTCCACGATAGGTTCTGTGAAACTGAAACTTTGTTGTCCGGATACCATATTATACATTGTACTATCCTGTACTGTACAGGTATTGACTAAAAAGGCAAGATACTGCAGTGTTTCAAGCCACATATTGAATTTCTATTTTTGTTATTGTTTAATAGGGGTGTGTGATATGTTTTGTCTACCATAATATTTTACTTATTGTTTTAATGTGAACAGCATTATCGAGTGTGTCACTTCACTCCCTTTTTTTTGGCGGAAAACATCTCAAAACACGCCTCAGGTGTTCAAGTATTCACTGCGTCATGTAGTCGGGTAGGGTTAAGTCAATTTAGCCTTCTACCTAAAAGCGCATGTCTGAAATTAAAAATGGGTGCGACAGGAGGCAAAATACAGACACCACCAGCCTCGCTGCTTGACAGTTTTAAGTTTGACCATGAAGTTCACAGTTCTACTATGAATTTTTGATGGGTGGCCCAGTGGCTCGGTGGGTAGCATCGCCGCCTCACACCAAGAACGTCCTGGGTTCAATCCCAGGGTGGAGCGGCCTGGGTCCTTTCTGTGTGGAGTCTGCATGTCCTCCCCGTGTCTTCGTGGATTCACTCCGGGCGCTCCAGTTTCCTCCTACAGTCCAAAGACATGCAAGTTAGGTTAATTGATTACACTAAATTGGCCTGGTTTGAGTGTGGTCTCTGGCGACAGACGGAGCGACGCATCGGCTGGAGTATTCTCGGTCGCATCGAGTGGCAGTGGGCGGACCCCGCATCCGGCCAGGACAATGATGAATTTGGCCACTTTATGGTTCTACTGTGAAATTCCATAGTGCAACTGTAAACTTGGTGGACTATGAACTGACCATGAATTGTTTCACAGTTGTACTATGAATTTTGGTGGTAATTTGGCCACCTCATGGTTCTACTGTCAAATCTCACAGTACATTTTTTCCAGATGTTGCTGCAATCTGTGTCAGAAATCGGTTGCCATTAAAAACAGCTCTAAAAACAACTTATTTCACCATCTGCAAACTAACCACTGTGCAGAATACAAAGATTATAACAACCTTTGGTAACCAAGCTAGCCAGCAGAATAATACACTCAGAAAGCTTTACCGGAATCATTCTGCAGTGTGGATTTTCACTACCAAAGTATCGATAAAATCCCTGAAAATATCGAGAATTTTTTGTTTCAGTGACACACACCCCCTAGGTAAAATCTTATTTTGCTGTAGAGCTGAGTGCAGCGCATGGATTCACTCAGCTCACCCTTACTGTATGATCACTATGCTCAGTAGCGATAACTTCTTAAAAACACGATAACCAAATGTGTCATGATACGATAAAATATCGTCATATTGCCCACCCTTACAGTGTAACATATTGTTATATTTGCGACAAGCTGGTATTTCAGAAGAGAGCAGGAAACTGAGAGGCTGTGAGCAGCGCGATGGGATCCTAAAATATAAACTAATCATTTGGCATTAGCTAACGCTAACATCTGAATAGAGGATTTCTAGAAAGTGATGGCGCTACTGGCTGCAGGATCTGAAGTAAGAGGAGAGTGTTTCTTCCTTCTGATTTTGTTCATGATCTGCGGTATATCACTGAGGGAGCTGGGTGAGGAGGCGTTTGTGAGCAGTGGCTCATTATTTAAAGCAGCAGTCACTAAGATCTGATCGTTCTGATACGGGCTTTCTAGACAGGATGAGAAGAGTGCTGTGATGCTGGATCCTTTTGGTAATTTGACCAAATCATGTCATAGGCATTTCGTTCAGAGGCCAGAGAACTGTGTTCATTTGTGGAACCGGAGTATTATATGCCATTGGTAATCACGTCCTCGCCTGACTCGTTCACACACTGGCTTTGTCACTGTGTTTAGAGTGCTGTTGACGCCCCAGCTGCTAAGAATCCAGCACCATGGAGACGGATCTGTATGATGAATTTGGTAACTACATAGGTCCAGAGCTAGACTCTGATGAAGACGACGATGTCGAGGCTGAGGACCGAGATGCAGCTGAGGTACTGTGCCTTATATTCGATCATATGCATGTTTGCTATTCCAGTACGCAAACTCGACTTGCAATAAATGTTTAACGTGTGTGATACAGGCAGATGAGGATGAAGAGGATGAAGATCAGGCTGAGGGCGAGGAAGATGGTGGTGGAATGGAGGTGGTTCTGCATGAAGATAAGAAATATTATCCGACGGCGGAGGAGGTCTATGGACCCGAAGTGGAAACTATTGTCCAAGAGGAGGACACACAACCGCTTACTGGTAAGTGTCTGATTTGCTGGGTTTGTGTAAAAGGCAGAGGTGGGATTTGAACCCTGGACCTTCTGCTCCATAGTCCAGTACCCTAACCACTAGGCCACCACAGCCCCATAGTCAGCCACTGATTGTGCAAGTTCTCCTACTTAGAAAGGTCTGTAATGTTCATCATGGCTACAACTATGAGAGACAAAATGAAGAAAAGAAAAAAATTCAGGAAATCACATTGTAGGATTTTTAAATAATTTAATTGTAAATCATGGTGGAAAATAAGTATTTGGTCAATAACATAAGTTCAACTCAATACTTTGTAACATAACCTTTGTTGGCAATGACAGAGAGGAGAGAACTTGCACAATCAGTGGCTGACTAAATACTTTTTTGCCCCACTGTATATGACAGTTATGTCTTAAGTGCAAGAAAAGTATTTATACATTTGGAGATGCTGTCACTAAAACGCTTCAGTCTTTCTTGTGCACTTTCTCATTCTCAGAACCCATTATAAAGCCTGTAAGGTCGAAGAAGTTCATTCTTACAGAGCAGGAGCTTCCAGCTACAGTCTATGAGATGGAGTGAGTCTGTATTTGTTAGGCCTTTACTGTCTACTTCGTGTGTCTGAGTGACGGAAGATTTAAACTATTCGGACTTTCTCTGCAGGTTTCTTGCTGATTTGATGGACAACTCGGAGCTGATTCGAAATGTCACTCTATGTGGTCACCTACACCATGGCAAGGTCAGTCATGTTCATGTAAAAAATAATTATAATGTCACAGTGTACTTAGGATTGGTGTATTTATACTGGCTGTGTCCTAGAACTTACACGCCACTTGTGTTGAGTTTAGTCAGAGTTTCATCAAGGGAATTTCATGTTTAATTGACTCATTAGCTAAGGTGCAAAATGTCATCCATCCACAGTAGGTACTAGTGCTGTCAAACAATTGGTATGCACCAGTGGCCCAGTGGATAAGGTACTGGACTCTGGACCAGAAGGTCCAGGGTTCAAATCCCACCTCTGCCAAGCTGCCACTGTTGGGTCCTTGAGCAAGACCTTTAACTCACAATTGCTTGGATTGTAAGACTGTACCAATTGTAAGTCGCTCTGGATAAGGGCGTCTGCTAAATGCTGTAAATGTGATTATTGGTTTGTTTCACAGACATGCTTCGTGGACTGCTTGATTGAACAGACTCATCCCGAAATCCGTAAGAGAGATGACGCAGATGTAAGTAAACCATTACGCGTGGAACATCCTTAGATAGCCAGTTTACTGCTGGTTAAGTTCAGATGGTTTGTTGCTGATGACTCTGGTGATCTGTTTGTTAGCTGCGGTACACAGACATCCTTTTCACTGAGCAAGAGGTGAGACATCTTTCTATCCACCTTTGTACTTTGGGTAAAAGAAGATGTGTGTGAAATGTGTGTGGATGTTCTTTATTGCTGCAGAGAGGTGTTGGGATTAAAAGCACACCTGTGACGATGGTTCTTCCTGACTCGAGGGGGAAATCCTACCTGTTCAACATCATGGACACTCCAGGTACTGTATATACAGTGTATTGTAGACCGCCGCGTGTGTTTTAACATACCATTCTTTAAATAAATATTTAGATAAACGTTATGCTTGTCTGTGTGTATGGAAATTAATGTAACAATAACAATAAATCATTAATATATAAAATAAGTGAAATATACAGAAAAAATTTATAAAGCCACTGAGGAAAACGAAGTCTCTGCTCATATTATTCCGGGACACTGTGGCAAGACTCATGGTGTGCCTGAAAATTCGCACGATAGACTGATAATATGGCAGATATTATACTTTGGTATTTTATAAATAAGATGTGGTCAATAACAAAGGCTCATCTCATAATTTATAACATAAAAACCTTTGTGGCAATGACAGAGGTCAAACTTTACTGTAAGTCTTCACCAGGTGTGCCACACTGTAACGTAATGGCCCCAATCCCTCCATGCAGATTCTCCTCTAGAGCAGTGATTGTTTTGGGCAGTCACTCGCAAACACCAAAAATGTTTCCCAAAGTTCTATTTTGGTTTCATCTGACCAACTAATGATATTCGCCCAAATCTCTTCTGGATCATCCAATGCCTCTATGGCAAAACTTCAGACGGGGCCTGGACATGTATGCTTGAAAGCAGGGGGACACGCCTGGCACTGCGGATTGAGTACCTCTGGCGTAGTGTGTTAAGGATGGTAGCCTTTGTTCTTTGTACCCAGCTCTCTGCCAAGTCATTCATCAGGTTCCTTCGTGTAGAGCTCTGGATTTTTTTACTCATTTGAACCCACGGGATGAGAGCTGCGTGGGCCCCCGAAGAGGGAGATTATCAATGGCTGGTACGTTTCCATTTTCTACAATTCGCCCACAGTTGATTTTTTCACACCAACCTGCTGCTATTTAGATTCATTCCCGCCCTGCGGGCAGGGCTACAATTTTCATTCCTGGTGTTCTTTGACAGCTCTTTGGCTCTTGGCCATGGTTGAGTTGGAGTCTGCTGTTTGAGGCGTGGACAGGTTCTTTTATACAGATAACGAGGTCAAACAGGTGCCATTAATATAGGTAACGAGTGGAGGACAGAAGAGCTTCTTAAAGAAGAAGTTACAGGTCTGTGAGAGCTATAAATCTTGCTTGTTTGTGGGTGACCAAATACTTATTTTCCACCATCATTTACAATTAAATTCTTTAAAAATCCTACAATGTGATTTCCTGGATTTTTTTTCTCATTTTGTCTCTCATAGTTGAAGTGTAGCTATGATGAAAATTACAGACCTCTCTCATCTTTCTAAGTAGGAGAACACAATCAGTGGCTGACTAAATACTTTTTGCCCAACTGTAATATGCCTATGATTGCACCATAGTTGTTGTTCTTTTGGGTTTTATGGCGATTGGCATAATGCATTGGTGCGTTATCGCCGCTGACTGGACTGAATTACGTGCATCATAGAGTTGGAAGATCGCACATGTTTGAAGTCAGAATTTTTGTTTAAATTTTAAGGCAAAAAAATCAAACGGACCATTTGATGTCTGAATTGTTCTAGTGTAGAGGCATTTCAATTCCAAGGTTCCACTGTACAGTGTTTTTCATTGCAGTTCACATAAGTATAACAGTTGCAGTGAAAGTTGAATCTTTGATAAAAAAATAAATAACATGCATTTCAGAGTTTATAAGTGTTTGTCATTTGCAATAATGACAACTTCCACACAGGCTGATATGGACTCCAGAAGTTTGTGCCAAATCTAATGATCCATGTTATGCCAACACGATTTCCCAATATTCCTCTGTCCTCAAGTGCCCTGTAAATGCCTGATGTTGTTTAGCTCAGGTAAAACTTTGGAGGAAGTCCATGACCGTCATCATTACTTGATCTTCTTTGGTCTTCAAGTAGTTGTTGCAAAGCTGCTGAGGTGTGTTTGGGTCATTGTTCTCCTGCGGTATGAATTCTTCCCTCAAAGATCTAAACAAGCGTTTTTTTTACTAGTGCTCTCAAGACATTTGACCCCAACTGTATCCCCAGGGATTCTGGGGAATGGTCTGGAATGGGAATAGAATTTTGTGCTGTACACAAAGTGGTCTGGTGCGGTGCATAACAATTTCTGTTACCACTCTGCAGGTCACGTGAACTTCTCAGACGAAGTAACGGCAGGAATCCGACTCTCCGATGGAGTTGTGCTGTTTATAGACGCTGCTGAAGGGGTGAGCTGCTGCTGATGATGCTTTGTGATAGCGGATTTAGCTCAAGGTTGTAGCTCAGAAGCGCCTGACAGCTTGGCTCTACATTGAGAGAAAACAAAAGGGCTAAATGTAATATGTATGCAAAGTTAATGCAGGTTGCACCTCCAAAATGGCAAACCATCTAAAGCAGCATGATGATGAGCTTCAGCTATGTAACGTGTTGGACCGACTGCAGTCTCCTAGCTCAGATGCTGCATTAGCCGGGAGTCTAAAATACTTAACGTAGTTCATGTACTAACACAGTGACCTAGGAAAACCACACTTTCTTCAGTTAATGCTGGTTGTAAGTAAATGTGACTGCTGTAATGGTGAATCTGTGATCCAAAAGGAAAGGAATGATGGACAATTGATTGCTTTCCCTTTGGGCCACATGTCCGTCAGTTCAGCAGCAGGGAGTATTTATGACCAGTAGTAACTCAGAGATGTTTGGTGTTCCTAGGTCACTGCTTTAGTACATTAAACCACGTTAAGCTTTCTCGTGAAGCTCCTGTGTTGTCATATACCCAAAGCAACGTCTCAGAAATTAGCTCGAGCTGTGAGTGAGATGCAGGCGTTTGCTTAGAGTGCTCTCCCAGAAGTGTAGGGCTGGGTCAGGAGAGTACATAGGGGTGAGGAAAGCTTAAGGGATACCTTTTGTAGTACCTTTATTGTATAAAGGCCATTATATTTTACCTCAGATTACAGATAAGACCTTGTCTTTGTGTAAATACTCATCTCTAACTTTAGCTTTTTCTGTTTATATTTTTTTGTTGTGCTATAAAGTTTCTTTTTTTACTTCTAGGTAATGTTGAACACTGAGCGTTTAATTAAGCATGCAGTGCAGGAGCAGCTAGCCATAACGATCTGCATTAACAAAATCGACCGGCTGATCTTGGAGCTCAAGCTGCCCCCCACTGATGCCTATTACAAACTGCGCCACATAGTGGACGAGGTCAATGGCATGCTCAGGTACTTGGTGCTTAATTTTCATTTTGTTCTGTAGTGCTTTGTGGGATATGGATGTAGTACAGTGGCATCAAGTGTTAATAGTCACCAGAGAGCCCCGGTTCGATCCCAGCTTCTGCCTGTGTGGAGTTTGTATGTTCTCCCCGTGTCCATGAGGGTTTACTCTGGGTACTCCGGTTTCCTTGCATATTTTAAAGACATGCTTTAGGTTAACTGATCGCTCTAAGTGTGTGTGTATATATATATGTATGTATGTGTGTGTGTGTGTGTAATATATATATATATATATATATATATATATATATATATATATATATATATATATATATATATGACGAGGTTTATTTTTTATGGTTAAAAACGAATACAAGAACATGTGCACTGTTTTGCATTGTTTACACTTCAGAAATGGATAAAATAATTATGATAAAAATCAGTTCGTGAACATCCCTAGTATTCACTCATGACGTCATTAATCTTGTCCCTCTCAGCACATACTCGACTGATGAGTCTGTAGTGGTGTCTCCTCTGCTGGGCAACGTGTGCTTCGCTTCGTCCCAGTACAGCATCTGCTTCACGCTCGGCTCTTTCGCCAAGATCTACTCCGATACTTATGGTAACAGCCACGCTGGATAATCTGTGTTTCTCTTCTTCCATTAGCAGCAGCGCTTTACATGTTTATCTTGCGTTCCAGGTGACATCAACTATATGGAGTTTTCAAAGAGACTCTGGGGAGACATCTACTTCAACCCCAAAACGTGAGCGCCTTGTTTTGTGTTGATTTAATCTATGCCGTGTAGGCAGTCAGCTTCTGTGACGTGATCGGTTGTGCCGTCTGTCAATCAGGAGGAAGTTCACTAAGAAAGCGCCTAACAGTAACTCCCAGCGCAGCTTTGTGGAGTTTGTCCTGGAGCCACTCTACAAGATCCTGTCACAGGTGAGCTATTCTCATGCAGTTGTGATGTAGCAGTAGCCTGTGGATTTCTGAGTCATGCCTCCCACTTTAGATGGATGGGCTGCAGTTGATTCCCATATTACCAACTATAAAGTTGGTGGAGAAGGAGTATTGGTCATATGCAATATATAGGAGTGCGATATTGGGGGAAAAATCTCAGTTTTCTGGGTTTTAATCGATAATGATAATTACTCAGTATATATTTTGGGTCTAATGTATTCAAAAGTTGTTTGAACCTGTCTCTCCCAAGTGCCTGAATTGGTGTCTTTCTACAAGTAATTGGTTACAGTATTTGTCTTGCTATCTGTTACTTTTCTTGTAAGACACTTTATTGCAGAATGATTCTGCAAAGGTTTGCTGAGTGTGTTTTTGTGCTGGTACTGATGTTTGCCATAATCTTCATATTCTGTACAGTGGTTAGATAGTAGGTGGTGAAATAAGTTCGTTGTCGAGGTGTCTTTAATGGCAACCAGTTTCCGACAACATCCATCTTTTCAAAGCCAAACTACCTCCAGTGATGTCGACTGCAAGGTCAGCTTGAACGTCTCTCGGCCAATGAGATTGCAGTGTCAGAGCTAACTGTGCTATAATATGCAATAACGCTAACCTTTATTGACGTATGTGTATTAGAGTAGAAAATCACGTGTACCCTTAGAAATCCTTATAAACAATTGTATCCGACACCCTTTTATATATATATTTCACATTTTTAAGTTCACCCGAGTATTTGACGACTCTTAAGTGGTCACTAAAAACCAATTTCTGTTAACCACTGATCAAAAGCAGACGCTTAAATAATACTCTAATGAAATAGCAAAGAAGTTCAGGCCAGCTCAGTTGCATGTTTGCCGTTTTGTAGGTGGTCGGGGATGTGGACACGTCTTTGCCTCGGGTGCTCGATGAGTTGGGGATCCACCTGACCAAAGAGGAGCTTAAACTCAACATCCGGCCTCTGCTGCGTCTTGTGTGCAACCGTTTCTTTGGGGAGTTCACAGGTTTGTGTGTGCATACCTGTTTTCTGAGATGCACCGCCATTATGTTTTGATTTACATTTACAGCATTTGCAGCTGCCCTTATCTAACTTGAGGAAGTGCTTCAAGTGCATCAAAAAGTTCATTTGTTTCAGTAATTCAATACAAAAAGTGAAACGCATATATTATATAGAGTCATGACCAACAGAGGGATCTATTTCAAGTGTTTATTTCTTTTAATGTTGGCTAATTATGGCTTACAGCCAATGAAAAAGTCATTATCTCGGAAAATTAGAATAATCAACACACAACACCTGCAAAGGCTTCCTAAGCGTTTAAAATGTTCAGTAGGCTACACAATCATGGGGAAGACTGCTGACTTGACAGATGTCCAGAAGGCAGTCATTGAAGCACTCTACAAGGAGGGTATGCCACAAAAGGTCATTGGCTGTTCAGAGTGCTGTACCCAAGCATAATGGAAGGAAAAGTGTGGTAGAAAAAGGTGCACAAGCAACCGGGATAACCACAGCCTTGAAAGGATTGTCAAGAAAAGGCCATTCAAAAATTTTTGGGAGATTCACATGGAGTGGACTGCTGCTGGAGTCAGTGCTTCAAGAGCCACCACACACAGACGTTTCCAGGACATGGATTACAACTGCATTCCTAGTGTCAAGCTACTCATGACCAAGAGACAATGCCAGAAGCGTCTTACCGGGGCCAAGGAGAAAAAGAACTGGACTGTTGCTCAGTGGTCCAAGGTGGTGCTTTCAGATGAAAGTAAAGTTTGCATTTCATCTGGAAATCAAGGTCCCAGGGTCTGGAGGAAGAGTGGAGAAGCATACAATCCAAGCTGCTTGAGGTCCAGTGTGACGTTTCCACAATCAGTGATGGTTTGGGGAGCCATGTCATCTGCTAGTGTAGGTCCGCTGTGTGATATCAAGACCAAACCCAGCGCAGCCATGTACCAGGAACTTTTAGAGAACTTCTGCCCACAAGCTTTTTGGAGATGGAAATGTCATTTTCCAGCAGGACTTGGCACCTGTCCACACTGCCAAAAGTACTAATACCTGGTTTAATAACCCCAGTATCACTGTGCTTCATTGGCCACAAACTCGCCTGACCTAAACCCCATAGAGAATCTATGGGGTATTGTCAAGAGGAAGATGAGACCCCAGACCCAATGCAGACGAGCTGAAGGCTGCTATCAAAGCAACCTGGGCTTCCCTAACACCTCAGCAGTGCCACAGGCTGATCGCCTCCATGCCACGCCACATTGATGCAGTACTTCGTGCAGAAGGAGCCCCGACCATTGAGTGATTTACTGTAAATCCTTTTCAGTAGGCCAACATTTCTAATTAAAAATCATTTTTTCAATTGATCTTATGTACTATTCTAATTTTCTGTTATAATGACTTTTAGGTTTTCATTGGCTGTAAGCCATAATCATCAACATCAAAAGAAATAAACAGTTGAAAAAGGTCACTGTTTGTAATGGATCTATATAATATATGTATTTCACTTTTTGTATTGAATTACTGAAATAAATTAAGTTTTTTTTTATGATATTCTAATCTATTGAGATGCACCTGTATTATGTTTGTCATATCCTGTTTTATTTAACATAAAACACTAATCAAATGATATGTTGGATTAACTGGAACCTAACTGGAATTGAAACCTACACCAGTGGTTTTTGTTGGATGTATTTTGCCAGAACGGGAGTGGCTGTTTGTGGGTTTGTTAGTAATCTTCTTGAATCTCCTCAGGGCTTGTGGACATGTGTGTGCAGCATATTCCTTCTCCTCGTGATGGCGCCAGAGCCAAGATTGAGCACAGCTACACTGGAGGACTGGATTCAGACCTGTCAGACTCCATGACCGAGTGTGACGCAGACGTACGTATTTGAATGTGTGTGTGTGTGTGTGTCGTGTTTATAGTACATCGTGGGGACCATGAGGGGAAACTGTAGATACAAACTATTTTGAAATAAAAAAAAATACAATACATTTGAATTATTACACATTATACAAAATTATACACGTTATAATGTTTGATGCTTAAACAATTGTGTGTTTTTTATTTCGTTTCAATAAGAACAGCTTGGAAACTTCCCTCAATGAACAAAATCAGATAATTTCCTCAACCTGCCTTGACAAAAAGAAACATTCGATTTTTCTAGTCCCATGGTTTGTTGAACAAAAATTTTAATCATGCTTCATCTGGAGGAAAAAAATTAAAATGGCAAATTATACTAAAAAAAGTTGTTTGTGCTTGTTTCTTTTTTTTTTTTCTGTTCATTTCGAATCAGGAGCACCAGAGCTCCTTCGTAAAAAGCTTACCATAGATCCCTGGGAGGGAAACGCAAACATAACCGAGCAGCTCTACACAATGTTAGCACCAGCAATATTTTCTACTGAAATCACTCTTATGTTTTGACTTGGAGGTAACGTTTTATAACTACAGCTGAGCGACATTAGGAGTTATTACTAATAAAAAACAATACATTCTCATCTGTTTTATTTACTATTTTTGGTATGTCGTGATATTATAATCAATATCGACAGTTGAAAATACCGTGATATGAATTTTAGCTCCTCGCCCACCCTTAGTGGGGACATCTTACTGATCCCCACGAAGAAAACTGCTTTTTTAGAGACACTGAGGTTACACAATCATGCTTACCTAATATGTCTGTGGTCGTTAGGGTCCTCTGATGTGCCACACCACTAAGATGTACAGCACAGACGATGGAGTGCAGTTCCACGCCTTCGGACGGGTTCTGAGTGGAACTCTGCAGGCTGGGCAGCCGGTCAAGGTGTTAGGAGAGAATTACACCCTGGAAGATGAAGAGGACTCGCAGGTCTGCACGGTCGGACGCCTCTGGATCTCAGTCGCCAGGTACAGCATCTAATAATCACACATCACATCCAAAATGGCAGGAATCTAATCTTGGGATCCAACAGGGGCCTAGGAACACAAACATACAGCCTCTGATCTATTAGACAGCACATCCTAGGGTTTATGGGGCACCTTTTGATCTTTAAAAAGACCTTGACCCTTGTTCTGTCATGCATCTGACACTTTCATGATGCAAAAGTGGGATGATATGCACTGTCGTTCTTGTTTATTACTCTGAATACTCTTAAATCTCCGAGAATAAGAGGACCTGGCAACCATGTTTTTTTCCTCTAGTCGCCCCGTGCACATGCGCAGACTGCAAAATCCGATTGAAGTCGCTCAACTGGTATCCATGCTTATGAGAAATCAGATTACTGACATAAAATCCATCTCTCTTTATCGGATTTTTAATCTGATGTCAGTATGCTGTATACACGACCAGTTGACTATGAACGGATTATTAGTTTTCACTGTTATTTAATAGATGTTGAAGCTACAATAACATTTTTGTTTAATTTTATATGCAAGAAAATGACACCTTTTTGAATTGATGTTCTTCAATAATGGAAAAGAAATATTTTCAACTGGTTATTTAAGATATGGTGAAGCAAGAATAGGGCATTTTGTTTACAATTTTAAAGCTCTGTTTCTAGACATTTCTTTTAACTCCAGGGGACTCATTTTATACTTGTACATTTTGTGTAGTGTTTACACTTCAGAAGTAAAAATGGAATGTGTTATATTGAGTGTAAAATTGATAATCGTGGGAAAATTGAATCGTGAATTCAGTTTCGCGAATTGACCAGAGTGTATCGTTACACCCCTACATTTGGTCCTTCCGAGACTGATTGTCCTGCGTATGTAAAACAGGCTTTATTTATTTGAAATGAAGCTATTTTATGTGACTTACTAAATATGTTGGGTATGATCATAGCATTATTTTGCTCATGCACAAATCAAAAATAGATGAACTCCAATGTGTGTGCAGGTACCAGATTGAAGTGAATCGTGTTCCAGCTGGTAATTGGGTGCTAATTGAAGGCTGTGACCAGCCCATCGTGAAAACAGCCACCATCACAGAGCCTCGCGGCAATGAAGAGGTGAGAGGTGTATGAATGAGAGAACAGTGAGTCACTGAGGGGATGCTGGAACAGTCATGATGCCCGAGCGTGTGTGCGTTATTGTTCAGGCTCAGATCTTCAGGCCTCTCAAGTTCAATACAGCTTCAGTGATCAAGATTGCTGTGGAGCCTGTGAACCCTTCTGAGCTGCCCAAGATGTTGGATGGACTCAGGAAGGTCAACAAGAGCTACCCGTCCCTTACCACTAAAGTAAGCCTAATCAGATGTGGTCATGCAGGGTATAACGATAACTTTTTTCCCCCAACTTGCCCAGATATGTAAATTATTACAGGTGTGGTTTGATTAGACACTGGGCATTGCCACAAGAGGGCATAAAATGCCCTGCACTACCCTATAAAAAGGTTCTCAGAGGCTACTTTTAGGTAGTTAACCTGCTAGAATGTGTGTGTGTAGGTGGAGGAATCTGGAGAGCATGTTATCCTGGGTACAGGTGAGCTCTACCTGGACTGTGTCATGCATGACCTGAGGAAGATGTACTCAGAGATTGATATCAAGGTACGATTCCCTTTCTCACACCATCCCAGCGCGTCTTCGTCTCCTGTCGTGTCCTCACTGCACTCTGACCTTTACCTCAGGTGGCTGATCCCGTGGTGACATTTTGTGAGACAGTGGTGGAAACATCGTCCCTCAAGTGCTTTGCTGAAACGCCGAATAAAAAGTATGTGAGAACCGAAAAACAAAGACATCCCAGAGCCAAGAGTGAGGCAAAAAAGTATTTAGTCAGCCACTGATTGTGCAAGTTCTCCTACTTAGAAAGATGAGAGAGGTCTGTAATTTTCATCATAGGTACACTTCAACTATGAGAGACAAAATCAGAAAAAAAAAATCCAGGAAATCACATTGTAGGATTTTTAAAGAATTTAATTGTAAATTATGGTGGAAAATAAGTATTTGGACACCCACAAACAAGCAAGATTTCAGTATTTCCTGGCATGTTATCAATAACAAGTATTCAGTTGTTTGAACACATCTCTCTCAGCAGCCTGAAGTGGCACCGTGTCCTTCTCGATGTAATTGGTCACAGCATTTGTTATCATTCATGTCATGCCATCTGTTGCCTTTCTTTTCACAAGGCACTTTTTCCCCAGAATGATTCCTCTAAAGTTTGTTGATTGTGTTTTCATGCTGCTCCCTAGGCTTTAAGCCTGCTGTGGACAGCTATCTCTGGACGTTTTGTCATAATCATGAACTACCAATGCAAATAAAATGTCCCGTTTGTTAGCAGTTGGGTTACATGACTTTATTTGACTTGCGTCCGTGTTGAATGACAGGAACAAGATCACCATGATTGCTGAGCCTCTGGAAAAAGGCCTCGCTGAAGACATTGAGAATGAGGTGGTGCAGATTACATGGAACAGGTAACCCAATTTGCTTCTCGCACTGTTTAATGCATGATCGATGACTGACAATTACACAGTCTGTCTTAGATATGCTGTATGTATTTGGAACACACAGCTAAATTATGGAAAAGAACTCAAACTTTTATTGTGGAAAGCTGTCAGAAATTATGGCGTTGAGGACTGTAGTGACGTACTTCACGTTTTTTGTTTCTGTCTTTATAGAAAGAAGTTGGGAGAGTTTTTCCAGACTAAATATGACTGGGATTTGCTGGCTGCCCGTTCCATCTGGGCTTTTGGACCTGACACAACTGGGCCCAACATCTTGGTTGATGACACACTGCCCTCTGAGGTATAAATATGATGGGACGATGTCATTCTTAGTAAGATGTGTACAAATGTTTTTGAGAGTAGTTTGCTTGATCTCATTTCATGTAGGCATCTTGTCTGCCTTTCTGTTTGGTACAGAAGTTGATGTGAGTCTCTTGTCATCAACAAGTTTATTGTTTCTTCATGACTGTGATGCTGGACCTGTACAGCATGAGACAGGCAAGCGAGCCCGGGGCGAGGGCCCGGGGTGAGACGAGAGAGCCGAAGTAATTCTCTGCACTGCTTGTTTTCATTAATGTGTGTGCATGTGTGCAGGTGGACAAAGCTCTCCTTGGCTCAGTGAAAGACAGCATCGTGCAGGGCTTCCAGTGGGGAACTAGAGAAGGACCGCTGTGTGATGAACGTGAGTCCATTACTAAAATTACCACCCAAATCATTAGATCTGCCACTGATGAAGAGACAGTTTCTCACTCCAGGTACAGGTGTGACTTTCAAGCATTGTCTCAAAGCAACTTTACAAGTATAGATTATCTCCTAATATCTACGTCCAATCCCAAATTGAGCAAGCCTAGGGCGACAGTGGCAAGGAAAAACTCCCTAAGTGTTATGAGGAAGAAACCTTGGGAGGACCCTAGACTCAAAAAGGAGACCCAACCTCCTTGGGCGGCGTAGATGAAAATCTAAGAACGAAACTAAAGTCATGAAATCATACTTCAATGCAGATCGGCATTAAGTAGTCCGATACACAGAGTCACTCTAGGACCCTGAGTCTAAGCAGGAAGGTCGTTGGCGCCACTTCGACCCCAGATAACTGTAGCAGGGAGAGGGTTACTGCCCTCCGGTGTGGCTTGGGTACGATGGGGCTGGTGCTGATGACGGAAGCAGCTTGAGTGAAGCTGAAGCGGATGAACATCGTGTGGGTCAGGAACTGGTCCTGTTTCCCAGTCCTGGCAGACCACTGCTCTGCACAATTTGGTGCTTCTCCTGTTTAAACACACCCACTTTAACTCAATAACAGGCTTGTTAAAGAGCTGAGTAGTTGGATCAGGTGTGTTGGGAGCAGGAAAGCACTAAACACGCAGAGCGGTGGGGCACCAGGACCAGGATTGAGAAACGCTGATCTAATCTAAAGGTGGCCTAAGACTTTTGCACAGTACTGTGTGTTTGGAGCAGGTTTGGATGCAAAAATCCACTGAAACAAAGTATCATTGCTGAAAGAACTGATAATAAACATTAACCCTAAATGCCTGTGTTTTTGCCGCAGCCATTCGTAACGTGAAGTTTAAGATTCTGGATGCAGTAATAGCTCAGGAGCCGTTGCACAGAGGAGGAGGCCAGGTCATTCCCACCGCTCGCAGAGTCGTGTACTCCGCTTTCCTCATGGTGAGCCCCACAGTTTTCTGTGTTGTCATCACCACTTCCATTAGTAGGATTGAAGTCTCCTCTCTGATTGATGCCGTGACTGATTATATTGAGCCCTTTGTTGCTTTTGTATCGGTGCCAGTTCATGCTCTGCTTTTATTGGCTGGTTGCAGGCCACACCCAGGTTAATGGAGCCCTACTACTTTGTGGAGGTTCAAGCCCCTGCCGATTGCGTATCTGCCGTTTACACCGTGCTGGCACGCAGAAGGTAAGAAGCAGAAACGCACTACGGACTGAAAGGCCTCTGACTGATGTGTATCAGCACTTTGGTAATAAGCTTGTGTAGTCAATGATGAATTTAACAATACTTCATCTTGCAGAGGTCATGTGACACAGGATGCACCAATCCCAGGCTCGCCTCTGTACACCATCAAGGCTTTTATTCCTGCCATCGACTCGTTTGGGTTCGAGACCGATCTTCGTACACACACACAGGGGCAGGCCTTTGCACTCAGTGTGTTTCACCACTGGCAGGTAAACAAACGTTTGTATGGAATAGGTTATTGTAAATGTTTTACAGGTACTGTTATAGTGAATGACCAAAAGTTTAGGGACACCCATCTGGACTAAATCTGCTGTCACAGCCTTCAACTATGAGAGACAAAAATGAGAAAAAAAAATCCAGGAAATCACATTGTAGGATTTTTTAAAAATGTAATTGTAAATTATGGTGGAAAATAAGTATTTGGTCAATACAAAGTTCAACTCAATACTTTGTAACATAACCTTTGTTGGCAATGACAGAGGTCAAACGTTTCCTGTAAGTCTTCACCAGGTTGGCACACACTGTAGCTGGTATTTTGGCCCATTCCTCCATGCAGATCTCCTCTAGAGCAGTGATGTTTTGGGGCAACACGGACTTTCAACTCCCTCCACAAATTTTCTATGGGGTTGAGGTCTGGAGACTGGCTAGGCCACTCCAGGACCTTGAAATGCTTTTTTACGGAGCCACTCCTTCATTGCCAGAGCGGTGTGTTTGGGATCACTGTCATGCTGGAAGACCCAGCTACGTTCCATCTTCAATGCTCTCACTGATGGAAGGAGGTTTTGGCTTAAAATCTCACGATACATGGCCCCCGTCATTCTTCCCTTAACATGGTCAGTCGTCCTGTCCCCTGTGAAGAAAAACAGCCCAGAAAAAAAGTATTTGTTGAAATATAATGAAAATCTAGTGTCAATTTACGTACTCCGTGTGAAACCTGGGCCTGTTTAGTTGAACATAAAGCTGATATCTTACTGCCCTCTAGTGGAAGAGAATGTAATTGTTCTGCCATTCACTACAAGCTGCTGGCTTCGAATAGCAATCAGGTGAAATTGGATAATCTTCCACAACACATGTGGTTGGGAAACACCAGATTAACGCATTCACAAATTTGTATAACCTATTGAAAGAAGACTTCTTACGAACAGTGATGGAGCAAAATAAAAATTCATTTACAAAGGCTTACCAACTAATTTCTTAAACCAGTGAAGGAAGACTGAGCTACACTTGCATTTAAAAGCCATCTTTTTGATAAGCTGTGCATTTACTCCGCAAGTTAAGTCTTAAGCAATCCCAACTGCTTCCTGTGAAGATAAAAGCACATAAGCTGTGCAGAATAATCCTGTACACCCTGAAGCTGACAGGTTCCCTGAGTGTGAATGTTTTATGTGCGTGTTGAATAAGTGCTCTGATGTTGCATAGACTCAGCAGCTTATTCTCACTAATACCCTGTCACATGGTGCGCTCGCTCGCGGGGTGGAATTAGAGGGGTTTGGAGCTGTTCGGATTTTAAATGAGCCAGGCTGATTTCTCGATCTGCCTCTTTAGATTGTTCCTGGTGATCCTCTGGATAAGAGCATCGTGATCCGTCCATTGGAGCCGCAACCTGCACCTCACCTAGCCAGGAGTTCATGATCAAGACCCGCAGACGCAAGGTGAGCCATGCGCCCATATGTAGCCCATGGATTTTAAAGATACACCGAATATTCGGCCGAAAATGACAGAAAAAACACTTTTGGTGTAGTAATAAGTGAAAAGACCGAATCATTTATACCGAACAATGATGTTTTTGACGATGCGATCAAATCGCAACCAGTGTGGAGCGAGGCGCTCTTTGTAAATGCAGCAAACATGTCAGCTGTGTGGAAGCAGGGCTCTACAGTGCAAGTGTTTTGGTCATATTTAAAGAAATGCGAACAGAATATTTACTTAGGAGCACTTGAACGAAACAAGATCTTGACCTGAATGTGCTAGCCCTTTACCCAGTGTTCATGGGGTCCGTCTCATTACCTAGTGAGTGCCCTTGCTGCTGATTTCCTATGTTGGGCGTTCTCTGTAAAGCTTCCTAACCGACAATGGAGTTACCTCAAGTCTGGTTAATGAGACAGAATACTGTGTTACTGATTGTTTACGCCCTCTGCACAAACACTAGCAATGTTTAACAGCCGAGACGCAGAACAACAGGTGAGATGTAATTTTATTTAAAAGGTTAAAATTAAATTATTGTATAATGTTTTGTAGTTAAACAATTATTTTTCGTCTTTTCAGTAAGAAAAAATTAAAAAGATTCAAGCAAGACAAAAATATAGGCTATTTATGCAATGGCGAAACAAAATATGGTTTCTGGATTCATTTTGTTCGGTTTCAGCCACAAATTTTCAATTCGGTAAATCCCTCGTTGAGCCTTGAAAATGAGCTAATCAAAAGCCTTGTTCCAAGGTATGGAAGGTCGAGCCAAAAGCACTTTACAGGTTTGCAGTGATTGACAGTGTTTGGCCAATGCCAAAAAGCTAATGAGAGAATAAAGCCAGATACAGTGGTGCTTGAAAGTTTGTGAAATCTTTAGAATTTTCTATATTTCTGCATAAATATCATCAGATTTTCATCAGACTAGAAGTCCTAAATGTAGATAAACAGAACCCAGATAAACAAATGAGACAAAAAATATTATACTTGGTCATTTATTGATTGAGGAAAATGATCCAATATTACATATTAGTGAGCGGCAAAAGTGAACCTCTAGGATTAGCAGTTCATGTGAAGGTGAAATTAGTCAGGTGTTTTCAATCAAAGGAGATTCCTGAGGACCTCAGAAAAAGAGTTGTTGATGCTCATCGGGCTGGAAAAGGTTACAAAACCATCTCTAAAGAGTTTGGACTCCACCAATCCACAGTCAGACAGAATAAGTACAAATGGAAGAAATTCAAGACCATTGTTACCCTCCCCAGGAGTGGTCGACCAACAAAGATCACTCCAAGAGCAAAGCGTGTACTAGTTGTTGAGGTCACAGAGGATCCCAGAGTAACTTCTAAGCAACTGAAGGCCTCTCTCTCATTGGCTAATGTTAATGTTCATGAGTCCACCATCAGAAGAACACTGAACAACAATGGTGTGCATGGCAGGGTTGCAAGGAGAAAGCCACTGCCTCCAAAAAGAACATTTCTGCTCGTCTGCAGTTTGCTAAAGATCACGTGGACGAGCCAGAAGGCCATTGGAAGAATGTTTTGTGGGCGGATGAGACCAAATAGAACTTTTTGGTTTAAAAGAAAAGTGTTATGTTTGGAGAAAGGACAACACTGCATTCCAGCATAAGAACCTTATCCCATCTGTGAAACATGGTGGTGGTAGGATCATGGTTTGGGCCTGTTTTGCTGCATCTGGGCCAGGACGGCTTGCCATCATTGATGGAACAATGAATTCTGAATTATATCAGAGAATTCTAAAGGAGAATGTCAGGACATCTGTCCATGAACTGAATCTCAAGAGAAGCTGGGTCAGGCAGCAAGACAACGACCCTAAGCACACAACCCGTTGTACCAAAGAATGGTTAAAGAAGAATGGAGTTAATGTTTTGGAATGGCCAAGTCAAAGTCCTGACCTTAATCCAATCAAAGTGTTGTTGTAGGACCTGAAGCGAACAGTTAATGTGAGGAAACCCACCAACGTCCCAGAGCTGAAGCTGTTCTGTACGGAGGAATGGGCTAAAATTCCTCCAAGCCGGTGTGCAGGACTGATCAACAGTTACAGGAAACGTTTAGTTACAGTTATTGCTGCACAGGGGGGTCACACCAGATACTGAAAGCCAAGGTTCACATACTTTTGCCACTCACTAATATGTAATATTGGATCATTTTCCTCAAGAAATAAATGACCAAGTATAATATTCTTGTCTCATTTGTTTAACTGGGTTCTCTTTATCTACTTTTAGGACTTCTAATCTGATGATGTTTTAGGTCATATTTATGCAGTAATATAGAAAATTCTAAAGGGTTCACAAACTTTCAAGCACCACTGCACAAGCCAACAGCCCCTGCTATCTTTCTTAAGCAGTTGTTTCTCTATGCTCTCATTTATCATTCTTAGACCGAAAGAAAATCTGAATCGGCCAGTCACATATTTAAGAAATCGTATCGGCCAAGAAAATTGCAATCGGTGCATCTCTCTTCCTAATTATTGAATGACGTGTAGGAGTCAAAAACGTTTTGGATAAGTGTTCCCCCAAGTGCCCCATCGTGCGCTATATGATGTGTCTGGACCCAAACAGATTGTAACCTGAGCCAGATATACTGCATGCTTGCAGAGAATGAAGTGCCTCTTTTAGATGTTTGTGCAGCATCAGCAGCTGTCAGGCAGAATAACAGCTGTTAAATTATGTCTGTTGGTGTCTTGGTCTACTCAGAGGTTAATTGTATTGGCAGTTCAAATTCATTAAGTTTAGCTGCTGTGTTTATCTGATACTAGACCTGTGACATTTCTGTCGCTATGGTACAGTTTAAGCTCTAAATATCTGCCACTGGATTATTCGTTCTACAGTAATAACTGATTAAGTCGGCATCGCTAAGCTTTTGTGAAGTACTAAGCATTTAGAGATGGTCTACTATAAATTCCCAGCACATCCCTTTTACTTTGTCCTCCCTGTGCTTCTCTGTAGGGTTTGAGCGAGGACGTCAGTATCAGCAAGTTCTTCGACGATCCTATGTTGTTGGAGCTGGCCAAGCAGGACGTGGTGCTGAACTACCCCATGTGATGAAGAGAACTGTCCTGATTTTTACCCCACATTCCCCACTAGATCACACAAACAACAACTGTTCCGTCTGGGATTTGTCCCAGCTGCTGTTTGATTTCTCATTTTCCTATGTTAAGATTAGGGAATGTTGTCGCGTCGCGGAAACCCTATATCAAGCTACGATTCCGATCGTAGATTCCGAAAGCTGTCATAGTGGGAGGTCTGAAAACTTTTGCTAGTGGTGTCCCTTTTTTGTGCAGGTGATTTTCACACTGATGCGTGTGGTAATTTTTTATATGATCGCAGTACAAGACGTTTTTGTACAGTAAAATGTTGAAACAAGCAAAAGCTTTCGTTGTCTTAATATAGTAGTGTTTGCACTAAATGCTACGAAAGGAAAGTAACTGATAGCAATTGTAACCATTCTAGGAATTGAAGGAAGTGGTAGTATTTTTGTAGCACAGCTTCAGCGATCCAAGTACAGCAGTACTTCAGTTCCCATTCCAGAAGGCTTGTCGAGAACCGAATATGAGTATCAAGCACATTTTTCACATAAGGAATGAGATAAATTGAATAAATCCATTCCCCCAGAAAACCCACACTGTATAAGACATTACATGCATTAATGGAGTATTGTGCAGGTGCTCCCTGATTTACAATGGGGATACGTTCCGACAAATCTATCATCAGTTAAATGTAACATGGACCTTTGAGTTTAATATGGTCTGTACAGCACCATAGCAAAGTCGACCTTATTGTTTAAAACACTTACGTTAACCTACAGTTGGCCAAAATCATTAAAACAAAGCATATTTCATAATAAAGTGTTGAAATTCTCATGTAATATAGTGAGAAATGTATTGAAAATGCAAGGTTAAGCAAAACACTTACTCTACTGGTGAACTCCGGGTGCTAGCTGCTAATGCTAACAGCTCATCCTGAGAGTGATCCAGAGGACTCAGTCCTTGATTTCCTTTCAGTTGGCTGTAATCATCAACCATTTTAGGACCCATGGGGACTTATTTGCACTAAGAATACAGTACTGTAGATGTAAATAAAGAAAAATGACTGAGAAAGGGAGACTGAATCACCTTGTACTGAATCGTGATTCATGAATAGAGTTTCAGCTGGAACGAGTCGCGTGGCTCGACTCATACAAGTTTAAGCAATTAAGCTACATTTTTAGAATCCGAGGTTTAAAACTAAATAAAATGCTTTATTGTAGCTTCACCCTATATTACCTTGTGAAAATGTTTCTTATTTATTTATGAGGAATATCTACTCAAAATAATGTCTGATTGCCTTGTATAAAAATGTAAACATTCTTATACAAAAAGATTCTTTAGTCTGCTGCAATTAAAAGAAATTCGGAGGTTCAAATGCGCCTGTGAGCATGACGCATGATTGCGCCCTCTGGTGATCTAAAAATGCAGTAGTATTAGACAGCGTAATAAACAAAACTAATGTGATATCATTGATCCCGAATGCACAATTTTGCATCGCAATGCATCATGTAACGACTTATAATTGATACAATCTAATACCAATTTTTGGGTTAAGGGTCTTGCTCAGTGGCAGCCTGGCAGAGCTCGGTTTTGAACCCTGGACCTTCTGGTCCATAATCCAGTACCTTAACCGCCAGGCCACCCTGACTTTTAACACATTATTAGGCTGCCTGAAAACGTAGTCACTGTCGGGATTCCACTTCATCCGAAAGGTATCTTAGAGCTCTCTGAAAGCCAGCAAAGTTCTCCATCAAAGTTAGGCTTAATTTTATGAGGGCAGGATAGAAAGTTGTGGAACTGACTTCAGAGGTTCAGTCAAGCCCATTCTACCACCACTGTGGGGAATCCAGGCCTGTATCCTTCATATTATGAATCTGTGAGCAGTGTGTGGCTGAAATAAGAGACTAATTATATGGGGTGTCTACATACTTTTGGCATCTTCCTTGGGTCGATAACCACATTCAGTTTTGGGGATTGTAGAGCCCTAGTTATTACTGCCATTTGTTCTATTAGCTTGACCTAACAGAACATCATACTAATAATGACCACTGCAGTGCTGTATTTCGCATTATTATATAATCAGACATTAGTTTCAAGGATAAGTCCAATTTCATTCTGATAACAACAGCCTATTAGTGGTCTTGCCCCAGAGTAGGTTGGCTCTTCCCTTGGGCCACATGAGGGCACTCTCACTCGCAGTAGCATGACAGCTTCATGCTGCCTAAACACCGGCATTGGGGTTTCTGTAGGCCGAAAATCATGACTCAGCGGTCAGAGACCTGGAGCATTAGAAAGCTACTTCAGTCTGGAGGAAGAGAATAAAATATCAATGTGTCATGAGTCAACAGTGCACAAAGCAAGGCTGAAGAATGATTGGCTGAAATAACAGGGTCTGTGCTGCCACACCAGTTGAGATATTGGACTATTGATCAAAAGATTGAAGGTTCAAGTCTCGGCACTGCACTGTTTCCACAGTTGGGCACTTGAGCAAGGCACTAACCCTCAATTTCTTGGATAGTACCTTGTAAAACTGTACTGGTGCACAGTACTGTGCAAAAGTCTTAGGCCACCATTAGATTTCTTGTTTCATCAATGGTATATAACATTGCCAATGATTGGACCTAAAAATATCAAACATGGACTTGTCACTCCATAATACTGTTTTACACTAATCTTTATTCTAATCTCTGTCAGCTTTAGCAAATCTTTGCCTTTTCAGTCTGTTCTCCTTCTCAAAAACGGTTTCTTGGCGACTTAACGTTCCAAAAAGACAAGATTCATTGGACAATAGAAGGGTCAACTTGGCGTCCAGATGAAGCTGCCAGATTGCTCAAATTTAAGGGGGGGGTGTTTCCACACTGAATAGAAATGTCCTGTTTTTTCTGGCTGTATTCCAATAAAGAGACTGATAATGGTCATTATACCCATGCTAAAACAATAGTATATCTAATCTAACGTTGGCCTAAGACTTATGCACAGTACTGTAAATAAAAATTCCTTATTTGGCAAATACACTTACCCATAGGCTACCCATTTGGCAAACCATTAAAATTCACAAGCTCATGTCCATATACAGACTTACAACAGTGTAATTCTTCTGGCTAGAAAAACACAGGAAGACTGCAGCAGAAAGGAAGTTGTAAGCCACTTACCACTGATTAAATACAGTAATCCGTTCCGGGCAGGCAGCCAAGATGGCGCTATATATCAAATGAGCCGAATGGATGGCAGCTAATTATTAAGCTCCACTAGCCTAGCATCCAAATGAGGATTCCTCAGTCAATCACTGAAATACTTTCAAACGGCATTTAAAAAGACTTGCTGACAGTTTTCATAGAATCCATTATGTAAGATAATATCTGCCTTATTGGAGGTTTTGTGGCTTCCAAATCATTTCCACAGAGCGTAGCTAGATGAGACTGAATATCATCTTCCTTCCCTTCCCTCAACCCGTAGGCTATTTTTAAATTCGTCGTTCAAAGAAAGGATTCCAGGGAGAAACATAGTAGAAACTGAAATAAAATTACTCTTTCTAAAAAAAAAAAATACTTAACTAAAGGTAATCATCCCTGCACAACTCATTGCATGGGCTTAAATTAGATAAAAGATTAAACACTACATATAAACACAGGTGTGGGCCGTTAATTGCGTTCTGTGAAAAGGACGTTGCCTTAGTCCCAGATACTTTGCACATACCTTAGTGTTTTATTTTAAAGAATGACATTAATAAAACACAATATGAAAACATTTAGTACAGTACTGTCTGTATAATACAGTAATTCCTATCTTTGTATCTTTTCTAAAACTTGAGACAGTCGTCGAAAATGAAAAACAAAGTAGAAAGGAACGTTTCAAGACTGCGATTCTATTTTCTGCCAGCAGGTGTCGCATTTATTTATTTATTTATTTATTTATTTATAGATAGATAGATAGATAGATAGATAAGAGAATAGAGAAGCGTTCGTATTCCGAGATTCCACTGTGGACTTACTGCTACTCTGACTTATTGAACAGTTTTGTAGTACATACAGATGAATCAGGACATAAGCTTAAAACTTAAGACTGAACAGGACCGCAACAGTTTGTAGTTCCGTTGAGGTTACTTAAACGTAATTGTTGATTTCATAAATTTCAACAACACTTCATGCTCAGATTGTTTGAGTGTCATACAATGGTTCCTGGTTCCTGCATGACAAAGTCATCTCTGAAAAGTTTTCCCATGTTGTTGAACTTCTTGGAATGTCTCAAACAACAGACTGCAGGCTCTGATGAACTGTTTTTCTTAATGGTCTGACTGACTGATTTGATTTGACAAGGTCCTCGTCTCAGAAACCACTTTCTCAACTCCATTCTATTCTGCCCTGCCACTTTTCCCAAGATAGCATGTTGGCATGAAGAACTGAGACATCATTGGAAGGGAACAGGCATGTGCTTCTCAGAGTGTTTGAGCATGCCATATGTCTTGGGGAAGAACCCTTATGTTAATTTCATAACCAAGGGCAGAAGTATCTGCAGATCTGTGTTCGTGGTGACCTGCGGCCAAAACATGCCAGGCAGGCTCATTTGAGATGCATCATTCTGTGCCCCATAGACTTGATCCTGATCAGTGTTTCTCAGTCTGAGCCTCCCGAATGGTCCACATTATTATTCCGTTTCTACTACAAACACACCTGAGCCAAACTTTACAGGCTCAGGTGTGTTAGGAAGCCAGAAGGATTTGGCAGTCAAGGGGTCCCTAAGGCTGAGTTGAATACTCCTGATTCAAATGACTCATGTCCCAATTAGACAAATCAGAGTGCTGCCGTTGGTTAGAGACAAGACCCACTTTGTTGTATAAATGATTTAAAGTGGTGTTGATGCCAGCCTTCCTCCAGGCGCCGGTCTGCCATTCGCACTGAAGTCTTGCCTGACATCAAATGAAGAGCCGATCATGAATCTGTCGTCTTTGAATGTGGCAGACTTCACAGTTGTTGAACACAGATTCAGGGACTTTCAACTGTGGTGCAGGTATATTTAGCCATGGTTTGGTTCATTTAGGAAAGTGAACTGATCCAATGTAATACAATTTGACTGTAGTTATATATTTTAGAGTGTATTAATTAATTAGAGTGTAATTCATGTCCCACTAAAATGCCATTAGGCCACCATTAGATTAGATATACCATTGTACCAATGGTATAATGGCCATTTATAATTATTTCCATTCTCTTAATTTGTTTGCAGTATTAATCAATTTAAATAACAGCTTCTATAAGCTACAGTGGGAAGTATTTAGTGTGACCTCCCCTTACGCTTGAGCAATAGCAGCATCTGGAAGCTTAATCGGGATGCCAAGTTGACCCTTCTACAGTCCAAAGAAGCTTGATCAGGAATGGTCTTTCGGAGGGGTAGCATGCAAGAAACCACTTTTTCAGAAATTGAACAGGGTGAAAAGGCTAAGATATGCTAAAGCTCACAAAGATTGGAATGAAGATCAGTGGAAAAGAGTATTATATAGTGATGAAGCCAAGTTATAAAAAAAATTATAACTTGGTCCAATCATCAACACTATGTTCTATGTGGATGTTATACCATTGCTAAAACAACAAATCTAATGGTGACCTAAGACTTTTGCAAAATATGTTATATCATAGATTTTATGTTGATGCAGTTGTGATTCGGACTACATGGGTCATTCTACTAAATTTGTTCAAACTGTGGTCCCACAGTAATAAAATATGTATTAGAAATATTTATTATAAATATTCAGACCTTAGATACATTAGATAGACATGGGCTTTAGTATGAAGTTTGCCCCGCTCTCCACTAGATTTTGGAACATGACTGTGAGGTTGGCTACTGATGTAAGACATTAAGCCCTGGCCCACTTTTGGCATTCCAGTGCATTTTCAAAGGTCTGATGGAGTTGAGGTCAAGACTCAAGCCAGCCAAGTTCTCAATCAAATATGGAATACCAATTCTCTATGGAGAGCAGGGTAGAAAGTTAAGCTGACTTGTTGGAAGCTGAAACCCATAAATGTGTCATATAAAGAGTATATATGACTGGGGTATCAGTACAACCCATTCTACTGCCACTGTTTGTCTATGGAGAATCCAGAAATGTATGCTTTATGCTATGAATGTGTTTCTGAAATAGCACTAATTTAGAAGGGGTGTCCACATCTTTTGTTTATTTAGTGTATTTACAGGGCTTATCTTTTGCAGGTGTGTGGTTCTTACTTTTGCTAAGAACCACACACCTGCATGTCAACTCGGGTCCTCAGCTGCAGCGCATCTGATGCATCCTTCTCTGAGATCTAACAATGCCTGCAAGGCCAGATCTTGGTGTTTAGGTGACCTGGATCCTCACTGGTGAAAGAAACTTCCCACACCTGTCAGAACAGCCTAGCGTCTCTCTCCCTTCTGCAGAAGTCTGAAGACTCACCTCTTCAAACAATACCTAGGTTAATGATTCTTTTTCATCTATTTTTGCCAACTTTATCTTTAAGCTCTGAGTATTTATTGTTATTATATGTTCCTTTGCTTCCATCTGGTTAAGAATGTTTGCCAAATGGCAAAATGTAAATGATTTATTTAACCCAGATGGTTTTTAACCCAAGGCATTATCTGAGATAGGTATAATCTACATATATAGAAAATTCTCATTTCTTTTGGCAGGTGACTCTTGCTAACCCCCTTTTTTGTTTCTAATCTATTTCTTTTAAAGTGAAGTTAAAATTGGCTCCTAGGCATCTAGGCTTGATTCCCACCTTGAGCCCTGTGCTGCCAGTAAGGCCCCCTGCTTCCCACAACCCTGAATTGGAATAAGTATTGTCTGTAGTTCTGATCAGTAATACAGGCTAAAACTGACTATTTACTGCTGTGATTTTAGTAGGGCACATCAACAGTTTACCGGGCACTCGCCCTAGCAAAGTGGGTTTGATGCAAACAAAGAATTTGGGTTTAAAAAAAACCTTTAAAATTTCAATTTGGCTTTGAATCAGTACATATAAGCAATATTTTAGAAAACATACACTCAAAAGCTTGTCCCATTCTTGCTGATGGTTTGGAATATTTGGAAAAGATGACTAAATATTTTTTGTAGTTAAATATACTGTTTCATTCACAATTTATTTTTATTTGATCCTTCAGAAATAGAACAAAGTCAATTCAATTCACCCTCCTTAATGCTTGTCACCCTAGTTAAAAGTGAAGGTAAATTTTAGAACCTCAAGAGCCTAATTCTGCGTGTACTTTATTGATCTCAAATAGAAATTGGATGCTACAGCAGCCAGCAGCACTGACATTATGGGATCTAGTTGACTAATGCATGTGACCCAGGAGGCTTACTTTTGGCAGTTGTGACATCCCAGCTTATAAAAAAAAAGATCTGCTTGTTTAGAATGCCCTCAGTCAGAGCGGTTCATTAGTTCAGTTTGGAATCACTCTTTGATTGCTCGTTCATCACTTAAAGTGTGAATGTATCCTAAATGGAGGAGATATTGAAATCACTTCAATTTGAAATGACTCTTTCATGCCTGTTTATTTACCCTGTTATACCTCAGAATGTATCCTAAGTGGAGAGGGTATTAGGTGGTTGGCTTAAAGCAATTTCAGAAGTGGTATTAATAATGGATCAACTACTTTGAGGTAGTTTAAAATAACTTTAAAATAAAAGTGTTCAGATGAAGCAGCAGACACCTTGATAATTCCCAGTGGTGCCTTCTGGCCAGACTGGCCATCACCAAGACACATAATTGGATACTTCTGAGGGCGGGCAGGACAAACAGAGAAGCATCCCAGGGTGATAAGTAATGGACTGGTGCCTCTTCCAGGGTACACATTTGCATGCACACTGAATCCATTGTTGCACTCCAGACCCCAATGCTCCCAATGCGCCCTATGTGGAGAAAGTATTTTCGTCCCTTTAGTTTAGCTTGATAACTCCTTCATCATTTCAGAATTTTAAGAGACAATTTGGTGGTGGGCGTAAAGCTACCAATTAATACATGTCAGTGCTTTAAATTTACTTTAGAAGCAGAATGTATTTTCTTCACTTCAGTTTATCCTTTTAGTTTCACCAATTAGGTGATGGGCCCAAAGCATAGGTGACAAACGAACAGCTAATTAACACTAAATCA
This sequence comes from Ancistrus triradiatus, assembly GCA_025084515.1. Taxonomy (NCBI): domain Eukaryota; kingdom Metazoa; phylum Chordata; class Actinopteri; order Siluriformes; family Loricariidae; genus Ancistrus; species Ancistrus triradiatus. The sequence continues at coordinate 89,519 of JAJAGP010002245.1, forward strand.
TTTTTAGTAATTGCGTTAATTTTGTTTATGCTAATGTACCTTGGCTAGTTTAATGAATTAGTGGTCTAATATTTACTTTTGGTAGGTCCTACGGTTAGAAATGGCTAACCAAAACATATAGTTATGAGCTATCATTACCTTCTTTTACATATTTACGGATGCCCATTACTCTATGTAACAAAAAACGAAAGAAACTGGCTCTGACTGAAAGCGTTAGCCGTTCAAACGTTCGGAAAGATGCTGGCGCATTATGGGAAATGTAGTGCCTGTAGAATGTGTCCTGTATTTCCTCAGCCACCCAAATTGACTTTTGACCGCCGTGATTTTAGTGAGGCACAGCAATATTTTTGGGTCACGTGCTCCAGTAAAGTGAGTCTGATCATGATCATGATCATGATATGTAGTACTGTAGTATGCTGCTTGTAGGCGTAGTATGAGAGTGTAGAGGCGCGGGGGCGCGCACAATGCCCGCGGAAAAGTTCGTCCTTCGTCTTCCTCGAACACTGTCGGCACGCGACATACCGTCACGGTTAACCTTGTATCTTCCTCGCTCTCACCAACACTGAACTATGAGAATGTCGCGTGCAGGCAGCAGATCTCCCCTTTCAACCCGTGCGCGTGTTTTACCGTCGTTAAAGACGCGGGATTGCAATAGTTACCATGGTTACCAGGCGGCACCGTGTAATGATGACGGTCAAACCGCGACGGATTCCGTTAGACTTGATTGATTAGCTAGTCATACCGTACAGGCTTAGGATGATTATTAAAAAAAAAATCAATATTTATTCTTTGTGTAGAAAGGCAGCCGCGCGCACTGTGAACGAGCGCCGTATGGACGAGCGACGTTGATGAACCCATCTGTCCTCCACGGTGCGACGATGAAGAAACGGTGAGAAGGGGGTCAGCGATCCGAGAACTTCTTCCCCAAATTCATCTTCACAGACTCGCAAAGCGGTAAGATGGGCTTTATGGTTGTTTTACCTGCCATGCTGGTTATCTAATGACGCGCGCTGAAATGGATGCGCTTTTATTATTGAGACATTATTATGGCTCTACTAACGGTTGAGTTGCCGAATTCCATGAGCATTTACACTAATGTTTTCTAGGGTGATCTTCTAGGCTACGCTGATTATCTCAGTTATGGTTCAAATGACATGAAAAGAAAGAAACCGTTATGTATTTATTGTATTGGTTTCTGCGGTATATTCTGGTAATATTTGAGGTTGGAGGAAGTCACTTACGTGCAAGCATCAAATCTTTATCTTCAAGTCCCAAGTTTGTGGTAATATTTTTAAGTAACTGAAGCCACGTCCCTGCTGTAAATCGTCTCAAGCCAAGTCATACTAAATTATGATGTTCTAATTCCACATTTTAATTAGGCTAGTCAAAAGACAGTAGTTATAACGAGTTATCTTAAACCTAAGGTTGTCTTCCTTGCTGATGTCTGACTAGCCAAATCGTTTGCCTAAATTACAGTCCTTTGTGGATTTTGTAGTGACAGATGAAGTCGGATTTCGTGGTGGTCGGGTCGCTGATTTTTGAGCCGCAGATCTTGTTTCATCAAAAACAGATCCCTAAAAGCTTCTCAATCTAAAAATGCTAATATTTAATTTAAAAAAAAGCAAGTCATTTTGAGTCATGTCTCAATTCTCAAGTCAAAGTCGAGTCTTTTATCAGTGTTAGTCAAGCAAGTCTCAAGTCAAATCAGGTTACTCAAGTCCCCCAACTTTAATATTTACAGCTTAGTGTTTTATTAACCACATGTTCTAATCAGTTTTTAGCTATAACTCATATCTATCTCAGTTATTATCCTATCTCTATACAGTCTTATGCAAAGATCAAATGTTTTAAGTTAACACAACCTCAGCAGGGAATGAACTTAAAAATGACTTATTTCTGCAAATCTAAATAAACCATTAAGAAGTCCGTTCAGTTTTGAGATCTTACATAAACACTAGTGGGTCTTCTGGAATGGCTGCCAAAGGTTTTATTTTGAATATTTTCCCTTTATAAATGCGTAGTTTATTTTCAGGATGTACGGTACAGTGCAAAAGTCTTAGGCCACCATTAGATTTATATGGGAAGTTTATACATATAGAACATAATGTCGACGATTGGACCCAAGAATTACAAATTTGAGTTTATCATAATATTCTTTTCCACTAATGTTCATTCCAGTCTTGGTGCGCTTTAGTCACACTGTTTGTCTTCCGAAAAAGTGGTTTCTTTGCTGCTACTCTTCCAGAAAGACCATTCCTGATCAAACTTCTTTGACTGTAGAAGGGCCAACTTTAAATATTATTATGTATGAACATTAGACCATTGCTAAAATGATGGTATAGCTAATCTAACGGTGGCCTAGGACTTTTGGACAGTATTGCACCTTAAAAAATCTACCCTTCTGGGCATCTCAAACTGCATACTATGAACAAAACTGAAATGACATCACTGGTATTGTGCTAAATTGTTCCAGTGTTTGGGACACAGTCACAGTCCACTGTGGAGCATGTATAGAGATAGTATTGTTATTAGTAGTATTAGTTACTGGTTTGATTTTGACTGTGGTTCAATCTAGTTGTTATGATTTACAAATACAAACATCACCATAATATGATACCGTTCTATCCCAGATGGTTTCGGTATTGCATCTCGCCATTCTTCTGTTGTCTTGAATGAGCTAAAAAGTCCAAACACAGACTATCTGAGATATATGGAGGAGGAGGGGTCACTGGCTTGTGTAATAGAACAGCTTGCACATTCGAGTCAAGCTGTGGGAACAGTCAAGTTAAATGGTTCTGCAAGAGGCACAACAGAGCACCTCTTTAAGCACTGTTACAACTGCTGAGGGAGTGTTTATGAACATAGTAAACTGTGTTACGTCTTGGTTTAAATGTGATAGGCTATTGTTTTCCTCCGCATAAACACGTCTATGGAATGCTGGTAGTGTCTTTCTGTCTATGACCAGTGTCAATCATTTCATTTTATGTATTACTTAATATGTGCACCAATAGTTTAGTCACATTTCAAATATTGCTAAAAAAAGAACATGAACTTTAATAAGACTTTGTGCCTCCCTATTGTAACCTTGTCCCTTCTCGAAAGGGATTCTCTTATACTGTGTGACAAAAGTGTTAGGCCTGGATATGGCATAGTTTCAATCAGCATTGCAATGGATTGCTAAGTTGTTCGGGTTGAAGTCAGGGCTCTGTGCAGACAAGTCAAGTTCTTTCACACCAAACTTGGGAAACCATTTCCTTCTGGAGCTTGCTCTGTCCACAAGGGAATTACCGTGTTAAAACAAGAAGGGACCTTCTGAAAGCTGTTGATTCTAAGTTGATAGTGGACAATTCATTCAGTTTTAATTTCAGTAACCCCAACCCCGTTATCTAAACCACTCTCTTCACTTATAATGATTTGAACTCAATCAAAGAAATCAAATTGAAATGCTCCACTGAGTGTGTATCAGTGTAGTTTAGCAGACATAGATGGCCTTCTCAACAAACTTACATTATTTCAAGTGGCTAGGTATGAGGTTGTTCTGGAGCCAAACCGTGAATTCACTGGAGGAACATCATGGACAGGGCGCCAATCCATTGGTGGGTTTCTGTAAATGCACCCCCAGATGTTTACGCGGCAAGCCCCATCCAGGATTCGAACCCAGACCCTCAGAAATTGACGTTTCCATTAGCTGGCTTTTACCTCCAAGTGACTGGAGCTGTTATGGTAGAAATAGAGCTCCTGTTATCTGAACCATGTTCCGGAATGTGGCACATTAAGATACGGGGGCTTTGAATTTTGATTATTGAGTTATATTTCACTACTTACACAGGGGTGGCACAGTGGGTCAGTGGGTAGCACTGTCGCCTCACAGCAAGAAGGTCCTGGGTTTGATCCCAGGGTGGAGCGACCTGGGTCCTTTTTGGATGGAACCTGCATGCATAAGTTTACTCTGGAAACTCTGGTTTCCATCCACAGTCCATATATATATATACACAACCCTATTGCTAACCCATATCGGGGGTATTTCTAGACTACTTCTTGTTCTGGGGCACAGACAGAATTTCAAAGGACACAGCTATACCCTTCTGGTTGTCAATCAGTGATAGGGGCACAACTGTGCATAAAAACTAAGCCTAAATATATTAAGTGGGCATTACTCCCATGAATGAAACATGAAGAACAACTTAACACTAAATATCTTTTATTAATTGCATTAACTAAACTTAGCTATGAGCTTTCATTACTTTGCCGGCAGCATAATTGACTTTCCTTTAAGTATGTGCTATTGTCCATTACTCTATGCGAAAAATGGAAGAAACTGGATCAGCAAAGATGCTGGGGCATTATGGGAAATGTAGTGCCTGTGGTGAATTTGCATGGCGTGTCCTGTAGTTCCGCTCAGCAATGCAACAAAGTGGGGCTGATGACAACCATGACTCTTATCCAACCAGTCAGAGCGATGAGGTGTCTGAATGGTAGTCATGTCTGTCAATTCAAGAATTTCATCTCATGCTAAAGCACTTAAGTGGCCAATTGACCTCAACACATGATTTAAAAATGATTTGATTAACATGTTTTGTGCCATACTGTAATGCTGTTCCAATTGTGTCTCAATTTTTGCATTTTTTAAACCTACCAGCAAAATAGTTTACAAGACAGAAAACTTTTTCAGTGTTGACCTGTCACCAGTAGCCAAACCGCAGGAAGCTCATGTGCCTGAGCACAAAGAACTGGATGACAGCGTACAAGCACAAATAAACAACCCTGAATCAAACAGCATGTCAGTGCTGAGCTGGATCAAACCTCAGCAGGAAAAAAAGCATTCACATAGGCTTGAACTGTCATTATTCATGATTGTGATCGCCTGTGGAAAAATCTCATCTGTAGTCTGCATGTTTTAACCTTTATTTGGCTGAAGGACCTACCTGATGGCGGTCATTAAAAGAGGTGGTGACCCAGGTGAGAAGGTCTTGAGAGATTTTATTCTGCTCTGTTTACATTTACAGCATTTAGCAGACCTTATCCAGAGTGACTTACAGTTGATACAGTCTTACAATCCAAGCAATTGTGGATTAAGGACCTTGCTCAAGGACCCAACAGTGGCAGCTTGGCAGATGCAGGATTTGAACCCTGGACCTTCTGGTCCATAGTCCAGTACCTTAACCGCTAGGCTACCACAGCCCACTCTGTTCTTTGTACTGGTGGTGTACAGTTCAGACAGAGGGTTCAGTTGAACACCAATGGTCTGTTCTCCGATTTATGCCATTTAATTCTCAGGGTTGATCAGCTCACTTGTGTTTCAGGAACAGTGACTCAGACAGTCATTCTGAATTACAATACACAGTAGAGAAAGAAAAGTCATAGTGAGTGTAGTGATTTCAGATGAATCGGTAGTGCAGCACACGCCTGCTCCATCAGCAGCACGCATGGCAGGTTATTCTGTGAGAGATGTACGCGGCTACTGAATTCCTTTATGGGTTTATTCATGGTGCTTTAGTGTGTGAGCGTATGTGGCCTTTTAATGCATGTATTCATCCCCACTGTGCCCTAGTATGTATTCACAAGTAGGAATCCTTCCAGTGAATTGTCTTGATGGATGACTGCAGCTATTCCCTTACAGCCTTTCTACCCATTCTTCCTTTTTAGTTTTTTGTTTTTTACACTTGAATCATTTTCCATTTGAATCCCACAGGGACAGCTAGAGTGTGGAACTGTAATGTTTCATTACTAGTCAGAGGGATGAGGAGAATTAGGACAAAAAGATGAATTTTGCCCCAAGTCTGATAAAAGGAGAGCTGAGGAGCGGATTCTGTTTGCTGGGCACTAACACACACACACGTACAGGAGGACATACTGTTCTGTTTCATTTGGTTAAGACCAGTTTGAACCACACTCATCTAGAGGACCTCTGAATGAATACAATGAAACGCTACTGCACTGTCTTCTGTCATTACAGTACAATGCTAATGACTGTGGGTTTGTCATAATTCTGTTTAGCTATTAAGCTGTTAACTGCTTTTCTGTTAGCTGTGAGCTAACGTTAATGAGCTGTTATTTAGTGTAATTCGTTTGGGTATGATTAAATAAAATGAGAATGTAATACCATAACTGAGGCTGAAATACCATTTGTTTGTATCTACGAAGAATGTGATCTAGTTAGCACACTATTTGCACGTAAATTGTTCGTGAAACGCCTTTTTTTAATGTTTGTATTCCCAAAACGTTAGTACAGTGGTGCTTGAAAGTTTGTGAACCCTTTAGAATTTTCTATATTTCTGCATAAATAGGACCCAAAACATCAGACATTCACACAAGTCCTAAAAGTAGATAAAGAGAACCCAGTTAAACAAATGAGACAAAAATATTATACTTGGCCATTTATTTATTGAGGAAAATGTTCCAATATTACAAATTAGTGAGTGGCAAAAGTATGTGAACCTCTAGGATTAGCAGTTCAATTGAAGGTGAAATTAGAGTCAGGTGTTTTCAATCAATGGGATGACAATCAGGTGTGAGTGGACACCCTGTTTTATGTAAAGAACAGGGATTTGTCAAAGTCTGCTCTTCACAACACATGTTTGTGGAAGGGTATCATGGCATGAGCAAAGGAGATTTCTGAGGACCTCAGAAAAAGAGTTGTTGATGCTCATCAAGCTGGAAAAGGTTACAAAATCACCTCTAAAGAGTTTGGACTCCACCAATCCACAGTCAGACAAATGGAGGAAATTCAAGACCATTGTTACCCTCCCCAGGAGTGGTCGACCAACAAAGATCACTCCAAGAGCAAGGCGTGTAATAGTTGGTGAGGTCACAAAGGACCCCAGAGTAACTTCTAAGCAACTGAAGGCCTCTCTCACATTGGCTAATGTTAATGTTCATGAGTCCACCATCAGAAGACACGGAACAACATGATGTGATGCCGGGTGCAAAGGAGAAAGCCACTGCGCTCCAAAAGAACATTGCTGCTTGTTGCAGTTTGCAAAGATCACGGGGACAAGCCAGAAGGTATTGAAGAATGTTTTGGGACGGAGAGACCAAAATAGAAGTTCAAAGTCCGACCTTCATCCAATTGAAATGTTGGGGAAGGGGACCTGAAGCGAGCAGTTAAGTGAGGAAACCCACCAACATCCCCGAGCTGAAGCTGTTCTGTAAGGGGGAATGGCTAAAATTCTCGTTATTGGACTGTACTGACGCTGTGGCAAGGTGGAATCTCGGAAGCAGAGAAAAAGCAGATGACTGATTTTGTGGGCTCATACTTTTAAGAAACATAAGGACTAGAAGCAGAGCTTAATTTGTAATACATGTGTTAATGAACAGCGAGCGTTCAAAATGAGTTCATTTTGTTGCAGAGCTTGTGTTTTCATTAAAAAGTTGCCAGACCTCTGCAGAAAACTATATATAATTTATATGTGTACACAAGCAAGTCGTGTGTGTACGCCTGTATGAATGATATTCGAAACTCCACACTGACTTAAAGTGGCTTTGACAGTCTACGCCATACACACAACCTGAACGTCCACACGAGCATACACACACATGCTGTAGCTGCAGTATGAGGATTGTCGGTGACATTCCCAGTGGGTAGGAGTCTCATGTAATTCTTCACTCTCACTGAACTCTGCTGATGTGAACACACATCATGTCTGCACACACGTGGCGACACACACAAACATCGCTGTATTTGTACTGCATCGTCAGTGCATATTTAGCTGGAGTTCCCGCCCGCTGATTAGTCAGTTCCAATGTTTTGTAGAAGCCAGAAAAACACTGAGAGTCAGATCATATATACACATCCAGGCACACAGTCAGATTTACAGCTTTCTTTCTCGTGCCTGCCTAACATCATCTTACACGCTCGCTCTGACTCTCATCAGTCACACACACACAGGCCGATCTTTTGTGACACAGGACCTGTGTCAGACCGCAGTGCAATCGTCTGTTAGCTTGGACAAGGATGCTGTCAGAGAGCTAGAAGAAGAATAAGGGCGACAAGAAAAGGGAAGTAATGGAAAGGAATAAATTCTCAAGAGTATTCGAGGACCCCTGCTAGGGGTGTGACGATACGCTCTGCTCATGATTCGATTCAGTTCGATTCACGATTCGATTTTCTCACGATGATCAATTTTACATCCGATAAGACATTGCTTTTTTATTTATGAAGTGTAAACAATGGAAAACAATGCACGTTTTCTTGTATAAGTTTTTAAATGAAACAAAAAAACTTATTATTTTATTATAAATAAAATGTTCTCTTGTAGCTCCGCCATATCTTAAATTATGACGTAATAACAGTCATTTTTTATTTCGGAAGAGTAACAATTGAAAATACAGTGGTACCTCGATTCTCGACCACCTCGGTTCTCGTTGTACTCGGTGCTCTCACTGAAACTTATATGATTTGAGCCACACGACTCATGATTTCAGCCGAAGCTCGATTCATGATTCATGATTCAGTACACAGTGAGTCAGTGATTCAGGTTCACATTTACATTTACATTTACAGCATTTGGCAGACGCCCTTATCCAGAGCGACAGTCTTACAATCCAAGGGTCTTACTCAAGGACCCAACAGTGGCAGCTTGGCAGAGGTGGGATTTGAAATAAAATGTTCTCTTGTAGCTCCGCCATATCTTAAATTATGACGTAATAACAGTCATTTTTTATTTCGGAAGAATAACAATTGAAAATACAGTGGTACCTCGTTTCTCGACCACCTCGGTTCTCGTTGTACTCGGTGCTCTCACTGAAACTTGTATGATTTGAGCCGCACGACTTATGATTTCAGCCAAAGCTCGATTCATGATTCATGATTCAGTACACAGTGAGTCAGTGATTCAGGTTCACATTTACATTTACAGCATTTAGCAGACGCCCTTATCCAGAGCGACAGTCTTACAATCCAAGGGTCTTGCTGAAGGACCCAACAGTGGCAGAGGTGGGATTTGAACCCTGGACCTTCTGGTCCAAAGTCCAGTACCTTAACCACTAGGCTACCACAGTCCTACAATAGCTCTTGCTCAGTGAAGGTCACTGCCATTTTTATCGTGTTTTTCTTTACTTTTCCATCTACAGTCCTGTATTCTTAGTGCAAATAAGTGTCCATGGGTCCTAAACAGGTTAGTTTATAAGGGCCAACCGAAAACAAAACAGGAATTGAATGCTCTAGAACACAGGCTGCAGTTAGCTTAGCAGCTATATTTGTGTTAATGATTTTGGTCAACTGTAGGTTAATGTCAGTGTTTTAAACATCACCTTACTTATCATTAGGCTCCACTATGATACAGTATAGTCCACTCTACCAAACTCTAGTTCAGCACCTCAATTCATGATTCAGGTCTGGAACTGAGCTACCACTGTACTGTATCAAATTGTAAGACTGGCTGTATCTGAGGAGGGGAGGTCTGTGGGGATCATGCTCTGATGCTGCAACACACGCTGCACCGAGCCTTGCGATGTACTGGTGTTACGCCAAGTAACGTCAACACACAAAGTGTCTAGATTGTATGTCTGGGTTTATTTATATCTTTGAATGTCTTATATGTCTTTCCTGCATTTCCTTAACTCAGTACATGTTCCAAGAGCATCAGTCACCCATGGCTGGGTTTCCATGGCCACCAGGCTTGTGCCAATCAGAGCGCAGGACAGCCATGTGCTCCAGACGAGGAACAGAGCCCGCTGGCTCTACACACACACACACATACACACACACCAGTGTGCTAATGCAAACACAGCATCTTTTTTTTTCTTTTTGGCTTTCTCTTCGTTCTTTTCCTTCTTTTCTTATGGCAACGGCTGTGCGCTATTTCCGCCTGGTGGTGTTTTAAGCAGCTCAGTGTAGTTATGTTTACTCGTTTGTTGGTTTTTTTACCTCTACTGGGGTAAATGTGAATATTGAGAAGAACGTAAGGATAGCCTGGGTGAAGGAAAGATAGGTGACCTTGAGACAGGCATGCAATAGATCAACTTGTTTAGACAGTCAGAAGGTTTGGACTCCGCCCATCAGCCGTGTGTCTGCATAGAGTGTGTTTATAATGGAGGCATGTGAACACGAGGCAGAGATCCAGAAAACAGAGCTCTGAGCGTTTAGATGTCATGTAAATATTTATTTCCAGCATCACAGAGACAATTTTCTGAGCACAGTATAAAGTCTGGATCAGTTTAGCTGCGCGCAGCTAAAAAGTACCCGTTCAAGCAAAGGATCCCGAGCCTCTGACGTCTTTATAGTATTTTTCTTTTACATTTTACATTTTTCAGATTGAATACTTTCTGTTTGAAATTGGGGGCGGATGGCTGGTGAAGTATGCCAATTTCAATATGAACTCATAAACAAGGCGGCGAGAATAAAATGAACCAGAGATCGATTCATTTCATTGTAGGGATGCACCGATGCCACTTTTTACCTTCCGATACCGATACCTGATGTTCACGTGTCTGCTGATACCAAATACTGAAACCAACTCTATCTAACTAACCACAGACATGCTGATGGCTTGGGTTAAGCTTCATCTAGTGGCGCACATGTGCATCAGTAACCGCTCCATGGTATCGGTGCTCTCTATTGCCGATACTGTGCTTAATTTTTGTAGTTTCAAATGAGTTTTTAAGCTACCAGTGCTAGTCGTTAAGGTACCTAGTGGTTAAGGTACTGGATTATGGACAAGAAGGTCCAGGGATCAAATCCCACCCCTGCCTAGTTGCCACTGTTGGATCAATTGTAAGTCGCTCTGGATAAGGCTGTCTACTAAATGTCATAAATGTACATCTTAAATAAAAAAAAAACGCAATTAACGCAATTTAGAGGATCATAGATAACCTGGACCCCGCAGCAAGTTGTGTATCATGTTTTTACACAAGCAGATAGTGGTGTTGTAAACACAGCTTTTTTATGGTGCGTTTTATGATTCTGGTTCTCAATGAAGAGAATACCGACAAAGTTGTGAGGCGTTAGATTTCATTGTTGACAATAAAATTTATGAGCATGACGTTGTTAGTGTAAGATGTTCACTACATAATAATGGCTATGGAAAATAGCCCATTTAAGATGAGCTTTACAGGTCATGATTTTAGTCTTTGCCATGTTGATCTTTCCGTAAGGCTTCTATTTGGAGGAACATCGTAACACGTGGTTTTTGACGAGCTTTGATAAGAGTAGCAGCTAAAATGTACACAGAAGCTAATTTGAGAACTTACATGAGGGGAAATGTAAGCCCTTCTTGTATGAGATGTGGGGTTTAGCACATGTACATTTACAGCATTTAGCAGACGCCCTTATCCAGAGCGACTTACAATTGATACAGTCTTACAATCCAAGCAATTGTGGGTTAAGGCCCTTGCTCAAGGTCCAGACCCAACAGTGGCAGCTTGGCAGAGGTGGGATTTGAACCCTGGACGTTCTGGTCCATAGTCCAGTACCTTAACTGCTAGGCTACCACAGTCCCACAATAGTAATTGTGGGTTAAAGGCCTTGCTTTGTCAGCGATGGGATTTGAACCCTGGACCTTTTGGTCCATAGTCCAGTACCTTAACCACTAGGCTACCACAGTCCCTTTAGCTGGTAACTGGACACTACAACTAGCAAGATTCAAATTATTAATATGTGAAATTGATTTTTTTAAAAGTGCATTTACATAATTACATGCATATTTAACACCTGAGACACGGAACAACAGGTGCAATGGAATTCAGTCATTTTATTTTAGAGCATCCATCTCTAATCTGGAGGAATAAAGTAAAAAGTTAAAAGCTTGATTAAACTGCGAAACCCTTCGAAAAATGTGTTCGATATTCAACCTGTTTTCTTTTATTCACTTTTTCATTTCGATGCATCTCTAATATTTTGTCATTTAGTAGATGCTCATATCCAGAATATCTTACAATCATACAGCGTACACTCCAAGCAATTGTGGTTTAAAGGCCATGGACCTAAAAGTTTCAGCTTGTCAATGCTGGGGTTTGAATGCCTGACCTTCTGGTCCATAGTCCGACACCATAAACATGGTCCTAGTGCTCATTCGCTCTATATATTAACAAGCACACACCTAGAAGTAGCTTAGTGCTCAGTTTTTGGGAAAAAAAAGAAAAGAAAAAAATGCTCCAGGTGGCAATCCATAGTTTCCATGGAGACCAAAGTATTCCTTTCAGATCCTCCTCCTGCTCTCTTACAGGCATTAATGCAAATACTTATATCAGCATGTTCCATGTATTGATATCAGCATGTTCCTTATTTATTATTTATTAGTGTTATGGCATATTGATGAATACTAATTTGTCATTTGCCTGAATCGCTATTTAAATCCCTTTTGTAAGCTTTGTATAAGCAGCCATATCAGCCGTACGTTCGAAAAGCCATATTTAACAAGGTTAACAGAAAGAAAGAGCAATAAATCCACTCCAACCTTTACAGAGTGTATAAGGAAGCCTGTTTAAACATACATGAGCTTTCCATTTCTTAGAAAAATGAAGGAATCGGATAGCAGCTCACAGTCTGCACTGCATTCAATATGTGGTGATTGGCTATGGAATTGGTGTGACTTTATCCTGGTGTTCATCAAACCACTCCTTAAAGCATGGCAGTATTAGCAGTATGTATATGAGTATTGTTATGCTAAATATCAGGAGATTAACCTGGTTTTCCAGATCCTTAAAATTGCCCCATATTAATTAGACCTATAGCTTTTCACACGTTGTTTGTCCAGGCTATTATGGATCCCCTGCCATACAGTTGGCAGCAGGCATTGTGGGTTATAGGCATCCTTTGACTTTCTCCAAACATAAATTCATCTGTGAGACCGTATTACTTTTGCACTTGCTCATGGCTCTAGGTTTTGGGGTTCTTACACAGGGTTATGTAGTTTCACACATTGGTTTAGAAATGGACAAATGTCAGAATGACAGGTCAACAGTTTTTGTTGGCACCAAGAAAAATTGGTGCTAATTTAATTCTGTGTTTTTTTCGATTGTACATTTAAGTTGTTTTGCAACTGTTTTGAAAAGTGTCCATTTATCCTTGACAGTGAGCCTCTGAGCCTGTTGTCACGGTTCTAAAATCCGTTTACTTCTGGTCAGGGTTGTGGGAACGCCGGTGCCTATTGGGCGACACAGGGAGCCAATCCAGCATAGGGCACGTACACTCACACACTAAAGGCACTTTGGTAGCACCCGTTAGCCTAAAATGTCTTTGGACTGTGGGAGGAAATCGGAGTACCTAGAGTAAACCCACTTGGACACGGGGAGGTAGTGTTGTAGTCGAGAACGCTAGAGTCTAGACCAAGACCCAGGAGTGGCCGAGACCGAGATCAGATTAAGATTTTTTTCATCATAAAAGAATAAATAGAAGAAAATGGAAAAAATTTAATTTGTTTGTAATTCACTTTACATTCGTTATACATTATAAGACAATATAATTATAATTATTAATAAATAATATTATATTCATCATAGATTTTGTAGAAAATAACATTAAATAATGTATAGCCTAAAATTAATATTATATTAGAGTCTTAGTTCAACTATAAGGCAACATAACTCTAAGCAAAGGATGGTGATGATTCTGTTTGAAAAAGCAAAAGGTGATGATTCTGCATTGGATTCCACCAGTCTCAAAACAATTTCCGAGTCCACCATACTCAGAGACTGAGACAACACCGTGTCTAGACCAGGACCACTCGTTTATGGTCTCAAGACCGAACCCAGACTTCAGTACTACAACACTACGCAGAGGACATGCAAACTTCCCAAGGTCAGGATCGAACCAGGGATCTCAGAGCTGTGAGGCACCACTGTGCCACCCTTTTATTGTTCCAACAAAGCCCCAACCCAAACTTGTTGTCCAATCTTACCCAGAAGAGGACAGCATCCCCATTTGAGATGGGTTTCCACTCAAGGTTTCTTCCATGATGGCCTCGGGTCATTTTTTTCTTGCCACTGTTCCCTCTAGCTAGCTTATTTGTCTAGACTGTTATGTGGGTACTAGACTTTGGTCCAGCAAATTAGGTTAAATGTGTTTTAAAAATCTTGTTAATATAAAATCATGTTAATCCATTCATAATTTATTAAGTGGAAGGGTGCCATCGGCATCCAGAGGTTGGCAGAGGCACTCTGTACTGTAGGCAGCCCTCATGTAGATTGTGTCTTTGTTGCCGAGTTGCTATGCATTACAAGACCTATGGAACTCAATTACAAAAGAACTTTTAAACTTATATTTCTTATGTCACGTAACCAACTAAACACAAAAAATTGTACAAATGGTTCTTGTTTTAAAGTTCAAACCAGATGCTACAACTTGCCAGAAGAGACAGTACACTGGAAACAAATGTCAGGGGTGGTGTTGCACTCTCAACTGCATTATACGCATCTTCACTGAAGTTCTGAGTGAAGAGGTGAGTCTTTAGCTGTCGTTTGAAGACAGCAAGAGACTCAGACATCAGGGGAAAGTTCATTCTGCCACCTGGGTGCCATTACGGAGAAGAGTCTTGATGCTTGTCTTCCTTTAATCTTGAGTGGCAGGTCCAGTCGAGCTAAGCTTGTGTCGCGAAGAGTACAGAGCGGGTTTTGATTACAACCTTTAGCTAAGAATTGGCTGATCCATTTTTGGTGTTACAGGTGAGCATCAGGGTTTTGAATCTGATACAGACAGCAATAGGGAGAGAGAAGTGAACGGGGCAGTGGGGTGACATGAAAAAACTTGGATGAAATGAAAACCATACGTGCTGCTGCATTGTGAATCAGTTGCGGGGCTGGAATTATACACATGGGAAGACCTGCCAGAAGGAATCTTGATCTGATACAACAACATCCCTGATGTTGTAGAGGAGATATCTGCACGACTGGGTCAGTATGAGCAGAGAACCTCAGTTGTTTATCAAAGATTCTCAGAAGGTGAAGGTTGCATTCTCAGTCCTATCCATTGCACCACTATTTTGATCTATCTACCAGTTTAATTAAAGGTGGATTCCCAGTAGTATTACAGTTCAACCTCTCCACTAGCACTCATCAATAGGACACTATAGGTCAGAATCTGCCATAAATAAAACGAAGCTCATCATTACAAATAACAGATTACTGGCACTACAGAAATGGAGGAACTCAAGTAATGATCTTTTAAGTTGGATATAATCAGTTGCATTTTGTAAGAACAAAATGTCAACATGCAAAAAGTAAGAATTCACCTTAATTCATATAAAAACATGATTGTGATCAGGTTTCACAGCTGTGCCATTTAGAGTAAGTTACAGATTAGCATCATTAAAAGGATGACTGTTAGTGTAACAGTTCGTTAGGCACTCTACGCCCCTTCCCCCCTTTTTCCAGTGCAGCTAGAAGCTGAGGATATAGGTCTAATCATCTTTTCCGTCATTCTTTGCTCATTTAGTGATTTGCAGCTCAGTACATTTATCAGTTGTACACTAATTTCATTAGTAAACCAAAGAATTATTGGACCCTTAGTTTCCCTTTACCAGCATGACAGCACTGACTCCCCTCCTGTAATGCTTGAGGTCGGGTTATACAGAGCAACCGATTTGAGACGGTCCTCCATACAGAATGCCTCCATATCCTCCAGAATCCTCTCTTATGGACTCACTCCTTTAGCTCTGTAACAGGTTTTAATTTGGTTTCGGCTCAGGGGACTGGAAAGGCTGCCTCTGGAGCTTGATTCTGTGCTCACTGAACCATTTTGTGTGGAATTGTAATGTATGTTGTTGGATCATTTTCATTTTGCAAGTACCAACCATTAGCCCTGTTGTAGCTTCTCAGAAAATGCAGACGGATTTTATTTGAAGGCATCTTTTTTCCAATAACAAGTCTTTTTTAAGGAAGAAACATCTTCCAGCATACAGTGAAGTTTAGGTTTTTTTTTCTGTATATATGTCCTGCAGAACCTTTCCACCACGCCCTCCTTGTGAGTATTTGTTGTCTAAAAGCTATTTTTGTCTCGTCCGACTATAGTAGCATCTAGTGTGCTCCAGATGCTTACATCTGTGGTGAGATCAAATCAATGACTTTGTTTTCACACACCAAATAGTTTGTTGATGTGAAGATGACTCAAGATTCTCCAGCTGGCTTAATTGTACTCTACAGTAGATATGGATAGTTTCAGGCACGTAGCTATTTGTGTATCCATTACTTGATGTAAATTTTTGACTATTTTTATTTGTGTATACTCTGTTCCTGAATGTGTACAAAAATTTGGCTGTACAACCTCATTTTTTACACAACAGGACGTTATAGATGAGAACTTAGAAGGTTCTAAACACTGAGGTGAAATTGAAGTCCATTGTAAACGGTTTCAGGTATATTTCATTCATAAGATTCATAGGGGTGGCAGAACAGGTATGCGCCGTTCAACGTCCATGCGATCAACGTTCATTCGCTTTAACAGCCGATTTCTTAAGAATTATAATAGGAAATAAAAATCTGTCTTATATCTATCCAATTCATGTCTGAATGACGGACAACTAGTAGGAGCGAACCCTTGCAACACCTGCTGACAGAAAAGAGAATTGTGGGCTTGAAAGACAGAAAGAAACATGGTATCGTTCTGCTTTGCTTTTTGTTTTTGCTAAGTGTTTCAAGTTTTATAAATGAGACAAAGGTAAGAATTACTGTATTGTACAGGACAGTACTGTACTAAATATTTTCCTATTGTGTTTTAATGAAGTTTATTGGTAGAATAGGACAACTACTATGTGACTATGGTAATGTCTGGACGTCCATTTCCATATAACACCATGTAATAAAATCATTTAGTTATAAATAGTGCATTCTGATATACATTACCATTACTAAAGGCTACATTTCTCAAATTTCCAGTATAAGATTAAGCTAATTAATCACAAATACATTTTTTCAGTATCCTTCTCTACCAAGGATGCCAATAATTCCGGAGCTGACTGTACTTATGATGAGATTTTTCAAGTTGAAGATGCATCAGTGCAGTGAAACCATGTAACAGAAATCTAAGCCAGTCAGGAGAGGTAAATCACTGCAATCAATATACAGTGAGAGAGAGAGAGAGGGAGAGAGAGAGAGAATGAGAATGCATAATATAGCCAGTTGTGTCCTGAAGCAATTTACCTTAGATGGTTAGCAGGATGCCTTCCACCACATTTGTTAGATCCTCATTTGCAATCCCTACGCATACTTGCGCATAATTGCATATGCCAGCCTGTGTGTGTGTGTGTGTGTGTGTGTGTGTGCGCGCTTGCCTGAGTCTATACATCACAGCATTAGATTAATGCTCCTCACTATTGGACAGGTCAGCATCAAGCGCAGGAGAAAAATGGGGGTCTGGTAAAAGAGCAGCAGGGGGAGAGTGCAGGATTATCTCATGTGGACTGAGAGATTGATTTGGACCCTCGAGGCTGACTTATGCTATAAATGTATTAATAGACCCATTCTTTTTTTTCAAACTATTTCATAGAAGATAACTGCTTTAAGATTCAGAACTGAAAAAGAGCATGCTACAGGCCTTAAGTATGGAGACACAGCTTTAGACTAGTGCGTGTAGCTATTTTAGACACACTCGCTTCAAATCTCCGTTGTTAACCACTACACTGTCATTGGATGCCAGTCTTTCAACAGGTCAGCTCCACCAACTGTACACTGTTATTGTGAAGCAGTAATACCAGGGAGCAATAACAGCTCAGCTGTAAAACTTTGTGACACAAACTGCTGAAGCATATAGGAGAATACAGCAGCTGTTCTTCAAAATAGCACGGCACAAAGCAAGTTCTATAAAGAAATATAGTCGATCCAAACGACCAGATACTTAATATTAGAGTGAAGTGATTAAGTGATGACAATATTAGAGCGAAAGCATAGGTTTATTGGGGAAAACTATACAAGTGAAAGGAGGCTCTAGTACTCTGTTGGGCCGCCTATAGCCTGGATACAAGGTGGGGTATGGAGGCATACAGGTTCCATTGTTATTCTGCAGCACATTTTACCACAGATTTTGCAAATGGGCCTGTAGATCCTGCACACTCGTAGGTTGCCAAAGCTGGTGTCCCAGCTAGTCCCATAAATGCTTGATTAGCGATAAATCTGGCAACCTTGCAGACCAAGGAAGTGTTGCAATCTGGCAGAGCCATTCCTGGGTAACCCTTGCTTTGTGTGAGCGAGCATTATGATAGGCAACACATAATAGGCAACACATGTGTCCTGCACATATCGCTGACCTGTTCGTGTCCCTCATATCATTACTAGGATAATGGCACAAAACCCCCTTCAAAGCTTTGCATCAATTACTTGAAGACCAAGGAAGATCAAGGGGTACTTGACTGACATAGACTCCTCTACAGTCATCTGACCTAAACTCCGTCAAGCATTTATGGGGTACTTGAAGACAGAAAAAGCCGAGCATTCAATAACATCACAAGAGGCTCTTTGGAATATTGTAAAACCATGCTGGGATAACATGGCTAATTAGATTTTGCACCAATTTGTGGAGTCCAAGCATGCATGAGTGCATTCAGCCATTATAGCAAAAAGGGGACCATATCAAATCCTAATCAGTTTTGAAATACACTGAGCATGTTTTCAAAGACTCAACATTTCTCTCAAATTGTTATGCTGGTTATATAATTTATGATGAAGATATTGTATTAAATTAGAGAAAATGCAGAATGGAAGCATTTTCAGCCATTTTTTGGTCTAAAAGCAATTGTCCTCCAAAGTAGGTGAACGTTAAGACAATTAGAAATTGAGACATGCTTCAGTTTTTTTTGTTGGTAAGAATTTCTTAGCTGATGCACTCACTACCTAGTTCCAACCAGCATGGCACAAAGCAAGATCTATAAAAAAATGGTTTACCAAGACCACAGAGCACCTCTGGGATGAATAATAATGCTGACTTTGAACCAGAAATTGTCACTATCTAACACAAAACACATAATAATATAAGATTAATGGCATTTAGCGAGTTAACTGTATAGCAGAAATAGACATTTATGCATGTAACATTTCTAAAAGTGGTCCCTAGGATCACTTACAACTGCAGTTCAGTCCTGACCAATTCCCCAGTCTGTCTACACCAGATGTACAAACTATACTCCAAGATAGCAGGGCTGTAGATCAGTGAGTGCCTCGGTACAACTTGTGGTTGCCTTCTCAATATCAGCCAGTGAGTGGAGAATGAATTTGCATTAGAGATTCTAATTTTCTCGTCCAATTCCAATTTCCGATTGTTTAACGTGATCACCTGATTCCAATTTTCTTCTGTCTAAGAATTATAAACGACAGCATACAGAAACATTTGTTCAGCTTTTCTTTTAATGGAAACTTCTTCATTGCTAAAGACATTTAGCTACCTTTAGCTTTAACCTCTTTGCCTTTGTTAGTATTGGCAAATTCCGCATAATATTGCAAGGTGATATTATATTCAGTTACGTTGTTATGTTCCGAACGTTTTTGGAGTTGTTCCTCCACGCATGCTGAAGTCATGGCTTTGTCCAAAATAAATCCCTACTCCCTCATTAGTGTCCCTACTCCCTCATTAATAATGCGCTATATAGCAGAGTTTCTTCTAGCAGTTTTTTCGGCAGCGGCGACCCCCGTTTCAGCTTTCGGCCGTGTTGAAAGGTTGATTGGTATGGCCCCCCCAAAAACACTGATCAGTCCGTTTGTTATGGTATCAATGCACGATTTGACCCACACCACTGTTTTTAGAAACAAAGTGATTTATTACACGATTTGAAGCTTAATTTCCAATTCTAGTGGTGTCCAGTATTCAAGTTTTCAAGTATTCAAGTTGATTTCTGTTGATTCCTCGATACAGAACAGCATATTACGGTTTTATCTATGGCGAACCCTTCTGCATTGTAGTGGCAGGAGATTGAAAAATACTGGAAGGCTGCTTTAATGGAAGAGGGTTAAGCTTAAGGGCAGAGAAGATAAGGCGATAGATGAGAACAGAATTGAGGACATAACTCCCAACAAACAGTCATGCACAGGGCTTGTAACACCGTTGGCACTATCTGGGTTTAGCTCTGACTAAGCTGTATATGTGTGCATTCTGAAAGAGTATGCCACGCATGCATTTAATTGTGTGCGAGTATGTATTAGGAGAGCTCTGAGTCTGTATCCTCAGGCCGTTTTCTGTTTGCTCATTCCTTGATGAGTGTGTGCCCGTGTGAGTGTGCGAGAGAGAGAGAGGTTTCGTCTTTGGTTTCCTTTCAAAAATACTATTAACCCTTTAACTTTGTTTCTGCAATTGCTATGTATTAAAAGAACACATCCCCGGGCTACGTCTGAATGCAGAACTTTTATAATCCATGTACGAAACTGCACTTTCTTTACTGTGCTAATTCTCTCATCCGCTCTCTGTCTAGAGTCGAACACAACTTTCATCTTATAACAAAACAGTTAAAACTCTGCCTGTGTGTACGTGCCCAAGTTCAATATTGACTTTCTTTAATAGCGTTGCTTATCCTATTAAGTCTTTTTCATGAGGCGGCATGGTAGCAACCCAGTGTCTGAACCAGCCTTTTGAAAATTAGCCAAAGAGGTGATGTGCTGTAGTAAGCAGATAGCATTCTACTGCCAGAAGGTGCTTATGAGCTTGGATGCGAGACGTGGGAATATAATAGCAAATGCTGTCTAAAGGAAGAACCAAACCGATAAGTCGTAAATCCACAGAATCATGTGCTGCCTATTTACTTTAAGACCATAAGGATAGGAGATGCAGGGCTTGCCTGAGGTTGACAGATGTTCGATATGCTTAAATGCACTTAATTGCTGTTTCACCAGTATGAGCATTACTAGATTCGTCCAACCTATTTATAGGAACATGCAGGTTTTTTTATGTTGTTAGCACTAACTCGGTTGGAATTAATGTCCACAATGAAGGGAATGACGTATACAGTTAACAGATGCTGTGATTCAAATTTGAGGTCACTTGTCACTTCCCAGATGGATGTGGGCTTTTAACAGCCTCACATTTATATCTTGACTTGTTTGTGAACTCTTTAGGATTTTATATGTACAGTAAATAGGACCTAAAACGTCATCAGATTTTCACACAAGTCCTAAAAGTACATAAAGAGAACCCAGTTAAACAAATAAAACAGTAGCACAATAGGGCATATTTGATTGACCAAATTATAGTATCTGATGTGACCACCAGCAATAACTTCAACTAAACGTTTTCAATTTAGCCCACTCAAATAAACTCATATTAATTCATATAAATAAATTCTGAACTTTAGGTCATTCCTATAAACTGCTCACTTCAGTTCATGGACCTTTGCCCTGACATATTCTTTTAAAATCTGCTGATATAATTTAGAATTCAAAGCCACTGTAGTCCAGATGCATTATACCATGCGGCACCATGTTTCCCAGATAGGATAAAGTTCTTATGCAGGAAAGCAGTGTATTCCTTTCTCCAGTCATAATGCATCACTTAAACCAAATGTTCTGTTTTTGTCTCAGCCATCCACAATTCGTTTTTCCAACCACTCTTTGGCTTGTCCACATAATCTTTAGTAAACTGTACAGTCGTATGAAAAAGTTTGGGCACCCCTGATAATTTTCATGATTTTAGTTTATAAATCATTGGTTGTTCAGATCAGCAACTTGAGTTAAATATATCATATAGCAGATGAACACAGTGATATTTGAGAAGTGAAATGAAGTTTATAGGATTTACAGAAAGTGTGCAGTATAATTATTCAAACAAAATTAGGCAGGTGCATAAATTTGGGCACCCCAACAGAAAAATGACATCAATATTTAGTAGATCCTCCTTTTGTAGAAATAACAGCCGCTAAACGCTTCCTACAGCTTCCAGTCTGGATTCTGGTTGAAGGTGCTTTGGACCATTCTTCTTTAGAAACATCTCCAGTTCAGTCAGGTTTGATGGTTTCTGAGCATGGGGACAGCCCACATTTTCAGTAATATTCATGTCTGGGGACTGAGATGGCCATTTTCCAGAACGTTGTTGTACGGGTTCCTCTGCATGAATGCCTTAGTAGATTTTGAGCAGGGTTTTGGGTCGTTGGCCTCGGTGCAACTTTGTCACTGATTCTTGAACATTGTTCTCAAGAATCTGGAGATATTAACTGGAATATGCGATCCTCAACTTTAACAAGATTCCTAGTACCTGCACTGGCCACACAGTCCCGCAGCCTGATGGAACCGCTACCAAATTTTACTGTGGGTAGCAAATGTTTGTCTTGGGATGTGTGCCGCTCCTTGTTATGTCCAAATAACTCAATTTTAGTTTCATCAGTACACAGCACTTTATTCCAAAATGAAGCTGGATTGTCCAAATGTGCTGTAGCACACCTCAAGTGACTGTGGCGTGTCTGCAGAAAAGGCTTCTTCTGCATTACTCTCCCATACAGCCTCTCCTTGTGCAAAGTGTGCTGTATAGTTGAACGATGATTAGTGACACCATCTGCAGCAAGATGAGGTTGTAGGTCTTTGAAGGTGGTCTGTGGCTTGACTATGACTGTTCTCACCATCCTTCGCCTCTGCCTATCTGAGATTCTTCTTGGTCTGCCACTTCGGGAGTTCCTTAACTAGAACTGTGTCTGTGGTCTTCCATTGCGTCACTATGTTCCTCACAGTGGAAACTGACAGCTGAAATCTCTGAGAGAGCTTTTCCCTTTCCCTGAACCATGATGTTGAACAACCTTGTTTTCAGGCCATTTGAGAGTTGTTTTGAGGCTCCCATATTGCCACTCTTCAGAGAAGATGCAAAGAGGAGAAAAACTTCCAATTGGCCACCTTAACCCTTTATCATAGTTGGACTCACTTGTGTATGTAGATCAAGGGTCAGTGAGCTTACAAAACATATTTTGTGTTCCAATAATTAGTGCTAAAGGTATTCAAATGACAAGGGTGCCCAAATTTATGCACCTGCCTAATTTTGTTTGAATAATTACTGCACACTTTCTGTAAAACCTATAAACTTAATTTCACTTCAATAATTAGTGCTAAAGGTATTCAAATGACAAGGGTGCCCAAATTTATGCACCTGCCTAATTTAGTTTGAATAATTACTGCACACTTTCTGTAAAACCTATAAACTTGATTTCACTTCTCAAATATCACGGTGTTCATCTGCTATATGATATATTTACCTGAAATTGCTGAGCTGGACAACCAATGATTTATAAAGAAAAATCATGAAAATTATCAGGGGTGCCCAAACTTTTTCATACGACTGTAGCTGGGCAGCAACGTTCTGTTTGGAGAGAAGGGAGAAAACACCTGACTTTAACTTCCGGTGCAAATCCTAGGGTTCACATACTTTTGCCACACATAGATATGTAATATCGGATCATTTTCCTCAGCTCCCAAACGTTAATATTTTGTCCCATATGTTACTTTGAGATATCTCTGGTTACTTTTAGACTTGGGTGAAAATCTGATGATCATTGTAAATCATATGTATACGAAAATATAGAACATTCTAAAGTGTGTATAAACTTTCAAGCGTAAAGGATTTAATGAGATAAATATACAATAGCAGATGATAAAGTGGTGCATGTTTGTGTTTTGAGTAGAAAACCCCCATGTGGGGTTGCTTTGTCCCTCAACTACTATCATTATATAACCTTAACAGATGCTCCCTTTCATTTCTTGTACTGGCTTTCTTAGTTTTAATTGGTTCATCTGTGTTTTTTACCCAATTTACTCCTAATTCCCACAGATGAATTGAGTCTTTCTTACTACATTTCCGCTGTCCATATAGGAGGGTGAAGGCAAGAGCATGCTTCCTCCAGTCATGTGAAGTCATCCGCCACTTTTGCTGACCTGCAGGTCATGCGATGCCTCTGGACAGGAGTGCATGTGTATGTGCATGGTAACCTTCTTAGTGTTGCTCTGATTGAGAGTCCCACCCAGAAAGCTGGGCCAATTATGATCTCTAGGACTGTTTTCAAGGGTTGCTTTCCTAGTCTCCCAATGGTCCCAATGGCCTTCACCTGTACTGATTGCCCCATCCTTTCTTAATTGCAGGGGAACTAAAGTTTTTTTTGTTTGACTTATTATATACAACTACATTCAATAATTATATTAAATCATTTTTATACAAGAAAAGTACACATCATTTTGAATTGTTGAATCATTTTGAAACAGTTTTTACCTGACTCAAGGGCGGCCAACAAATCCGAGCAGATCACCATCTGCATTGGGCAGACTTCCTGTGCCCACCACAATGCCAGCAAGATGGCAATAAGCTCTGTCAAGAATACTGACAGGCTATCTGACAGTCTTATTTTCATAAAAACCGAGTATTCCCTGGTGAAAACTGCTGCAGCGGTTCTTCCTGTAGTAGGATGCCATTGACCCATCGGCATATGCTTGTAATACAGTATAACAGGCTTGACTCATATATTATTTTATTAGTACTGGTGCTGTTACCTGCTCAGAATTATTATAGATCAACACTGGGAATAACCGAGGATGGACCACTGGTCTAGGTATCATTCTGCTAAAATTACATTCCTGAATTCCCACTTCACCTGCTTCAGCATTACTTATGCACCCAAAACCTCTAGCCGATCCATGAAGGTTATCACTGAAATAATGAAGTACAGCTAGTGTAGGATGGCTCTCATTATGCCCTGTAGTATATCAAGGACTTTCAAGTTGGATTCAGTGGCCTATAAGACTTGCAACCGTAATCACAGACTGGTCAGACCAGGGCCACATACAGTGGTGCTTGAAAGTTTGGGAACCCTTTAGAATTGCAGCTAAACATTTCCTGTAACTGTTGATCAGTCCTGCACACCGGCTTGGAGGAATTTTAGCTCATTCCTCCGTACAGAACAGCTTCAGCTCTGGGATGTTGGTGGGTTTCCTCACATTAGCTGCTCGCTTCAGGTCCTTCCACAACATTTCCATTGGATTAAGGTCTGGACTTTGACTTGGCCATTCCAAAACATTACCTTTATTCTTCTGTAACCATTCTTTGGTAGAACGGCTTGTGTGCTTAGGGTCGTTGTCTTGCTGCATGACCCACCTTCTCCTGAGATTCAGCTCATGGACAGATGTCCTGACATTTTCCTTTAAATTTTCTGATTTAATTCAGCATTCATTGTTCCACTAATGATGGCAAGGCCATCAAAACCATGATCCTACCACCACCATGTTTCACAGATGGGATAAGGTTCTTATGCTACAGTTAGTCATTTAGCAGATGTCCTTACCCAGAGTGACTTACAACTGAAACAGTCTTACATTCCAAGGAATTGTGGGATCAGGGTCCTGCTCATGGCAGAGGTGGGATTTGAACTATGGACCTTCTGGTCCAGACTCCAGTACCTTAACCACTAGGCTACCACAGTCCCTTAATTTAAAGGGATTTAATATCAGATCAGATTCATTTGTATAGAACTTTTTGTGAGGCCTTAGTAAGTGAGGTAAAAACTAAATAATGATGTGATTTCAAACAAGTGGTGTCAACAGCAGATTATAATCGTGATTTGGTACAAAAGCAGTATCCACAAAAGAGTCTTTGAGGAGCAAAGATTTACAGAGGATCTCCAGGTTGTCAACAAATGTGTGAGAAAATTATTGAAATGTTTAAAGCAAAGTTCCTCAAAGAAAGATTAGAAGGAATTTACATATTTTGCTTATACAGGGCATAATATCATTAAACGATTGAAGGAACCTGGAGGAATTTCAGTGCCTAATGACTGAACCCTGCATAAATCACTTGGAATCGCTTCATCACTTGGAATCCTTGGTGCTAAAATGTATTTTAAGTGTTGTGAGAAGGTAACATTACAAAGTGGTAAATGCTTTACCACTTTAACATGAACTATCATGGGTTCATACTGCATTTTTTTTTGTTTTTTGCATTTTCCATACTTTGGAATATGTAAAAATTTTCTGATTTGGAGTAATCAGAAAAGAACAAGGAGAGACAAATATCTACATCTAGGGCTCTATAATATTCAGCGTTGTGAGTCACAACGTAAACGAGTGAGAAAATCTGCTTCAAAAAATAAATATCACACAGGGGTTGCTGTCAGAAACCACAGATCTGGTCTTCATCAGGCCAATTGCATTATTATTCTGAAATTTACAAGACCCTAAAGTCACAGCACAACCCTATTTCACCATCAACTACTAATAGAAAAGGCCAATGACTTGAAACAACAAATTATGCTGCCATAAAGAGGATTATTCTGAAAGGCCCAAAGTCTTTTGAAGCAGAGACGACCACCTGCTGAAATTTAGTTCTCAAAGACAAGAAAAAAGGAATCAAACCTGTCAAGACCACAGAAAATAAGACTCTTTCGAGAAGAACAATAGCCATAAGGTTGTCTAATGCAGGTTATGTTTAATGCAAGATGTGCTAAAAAGCCACTGAAATAAAAGGAAAAGGCTATCCCATGCTAAGTTACTTTATCTATTTCTTTAATTCATGCTGATTTATTAAGCAGTTACTTGCTGCTGAGACCATTAAAAACTTAATAAGGTTATTTGGAATTTTGGGTTTGGTCCATTTTTTTTGCCAAGGGGGGTTAATTGAATGTACTGTTTTCCTGAATTATTTCTAAATGGAATCTGAATGTAAGAAAGTAAACACTGCATATATCACTATAAGTGCA
Source organism: Ancistrus triradiatus (assembly GCA_025084515.1). Lineage (NCBI taxonomy): Eukaryota > Metazoa > Chordata > Actinopteri > Siluriformes > Loricariidae > Ancistrus > Ancistrus triradiatus. The sequence goes on from JAJAGP010002245.1 coordinate 116,086, forward strand.
TCATAACTATTAACAACCTTCAAGGTCAAAATCTTGCCTGAGGCGGGGCCATTAGCCTGCTGATCCAAGCATTAGTGAGCAAGATGGCAGTACTTTTGCACACAGCAGGCACTCTGGGTCAGAAACGTATGGTGCTTTTATGTCATTATTGGTGTGAATCACACACATACAAGAGACTGAAAGATGAAAGCGCCTCTGCTGCCTTGGGTGATGCTCATATTGGATAGTAATATATGAATATGAATAATGAACGAATATGAAATAATATATGTGTTTGTTCCACGTCCCCAGAGGCTCACGTGTCTCTGGTGCTCTTCGGGTCAGGGGCTGGGTCTGCAGTCACGTGACACAAATCAGGGGTGCCCCCATTGCAAATTACTGAGTAGAAATCAAGATGCTTCCTAGTGTAACAGTTAAATTCAGACACTGAACACTCAAAACCCCATTTCTGTAAAGCAGATGCTAACAGATATGAGCTGACTTGTCTGCATAACAGCTTCATCTTAAAATGCTGCCATGACTTGAATGGTTTGTGGTCCAATGTTGGACCGTTCTTTATTAGAGGTTTGGGCATCATCAGACCGCATTAAAATCCCGGCGGTAAAAAGTCAATTTTATCTTGGAATCCTAAGCAGAACTGCAGTACATGGCATGCAGTTTCACTACAGGCACTACGTTTCCCATAATGCTCCAGCATTGTTCCAAAAGCTTGAGAGACCTGTATTTTAGTTCAGGAATATATACCCATACTACGATTTCCTCTACTACGATGTCGTCTCAGTCTGCACATGCACGCAAACATGTAACACAAGTGCCTAACATGTTTGCCAGGTCCGCTTAACAGACTTTGCTACCTTTGGGATTGCTCTCACAGACCTGGTTGGTTTATTAACTTGCGGAATCTGGCAACCCTAGAATTAAAAGCATCACCTACTAAACAGCTATCGAACACTTTGTGGAAACAAATGCACGAAATGCAGCATATGCTCAAGAAAAGTAAGTATTTGATTATTTTTTTATAGAGTTTTAAGTTTACATCATCAAGTTCCGTGAGATTATTGGCTGGTTGCAAAGTAGAAATCCGATTATTGACTGGGTCATGTAAACCCGGAGCCTTCCCAATACCCAAGTGTATGTAAAGTTGTTGATGGGATTACTGACATCTGATTTTATGCAGTTATCGGATTATTAAGTGCATGTAAACGCACTCAAACATGGTAGGCAGGTCTGTTTTTCCTAAGAAACTTTGCATCTTTTGGGCTTGTTTCCATTGACCTGGTCATGTAAACCCAGAGCGTTCCCATTATCTGTATCCCAAAGTGCATGTAAACTTGTTAATGGTTGCCAGGTCTGCCTATTCTAAGAGACTTGCATCTGTTGGGCTTGTTCCATAGACCTAGTACTAATTTCTCTCGATAGATCTGGCAACCCTGGAATTAAACACACCATCTGCGAAACAGCTACCGAACATGTCTGTGTGAGACTCTGAAACGCAGAATAACGTCGTTGATCTGATCACCGACAAAATCAGATATTTCTGCAATTATCGGATTATTAAGTGCATGTAAACGCACTCAAACATGGTTGCCAGATATGCTTATTCTAAGACACTTCGCATGTTTTGGGCTTGTTTCCATAGACCTGGTTGGTTTATTAACTCGCAGGAACTGGCAACCCCGGAATTAAACGCATCACCCACTAAACAGCTATCGAACACTTTGTGGAGACTTTCAGTATATGCTCGAGAAAATGAAGAATTTGTTTATTTAATATTAAAGTTTTAAGTTTACATTACATCTTTCTGTGAAATGTTGGCTGGTTGCAAAGTGGAAATCCGATTATAGATTGAGTCATGTAAACCCAGAGCGTTCTCATTATCTGAATCCCCAAGTGCATGTAAACTTGTTAATGGTTGCCAGGTCTGCCTATTCTAAGAGACTATGCATCTATTGGGCTTGTTCCATAGACCTGGTACTAATTTCTCTCGATAGATCTGGCAACCCTGGAATTAAACACACCATCTGCAAAACATCTACCGAACATGTCTGTGTGAGACTCTGAAACCAGTATCCAGTATCCAGTATCCAGTCCAGTATCTTAACCACTAGGCTACCACAGTCCCATCTACTTCTTTGGTTTATTAACTCGCGGAATCTGGCAACCCCCGTAATTAACCACATCACCCACTAAACAGCTATCGAAGACTTTGTGGAGACTCTGAAATGCAGCATATTCTCAAGAAAATTAAGTATTTGATTATTTATTTAATAAAGTTTAAGTTTACATCACATCTTTCTGTGAGATTATTGGCTGGTTGCAAAGTAGAAATCCGATTATTGACTGGGTCATGTAAACCTGGAGCTTTCCCATTACCCAAGTGTATGTAAACTTGTTAATGGGATTACTGTCATCTGATTTTATGCAGTTATCAGATTATTAAGTGCATGAAAACGCACTCAAACATGGTAGGCAGGTCTGTTTTGCCTAAGAAACTTTGCATCTTTTGGGCTTGTTTCCATTGACCTGGTCATGTAAACCCAGAGCGTTCCCATTATCTGTATCCCAAAGTGCATGTAAACTTGTTAATGGTTGCCAGGTCTACCTATTCTAAGAGACTTTGCATCTGTTGGGCTTGTTCCATAGACCTAGTACTAATTTCTCTCAATAGATCTGGCAACCCTGGAATTAAACACACCATCTGCGAAACAGCTACCGAACATGTCTGTGTGAGAATCTGAAACGCAGAATAACGTCATTGATCTGATCACCGACAAAATCAGATATTTCTGCAGTTATCGGATTATTAATTGCATGTAAACGCACTAAAACATGGTTGCCAAGTCTGCTTATTCTAACACACTTCGCATCTTTTAGGATTACTTGTTTGGTTTATTAACTCACGGAATCTGGCAACCCCGTAATTAACCACATCACCCACTAAACAGCTATCGAAGACTTTGTGGAGACTCTGAAATGCAGCATATTCTCAAGAAAATTAAGTATTTGATTATTTATTTAATAAAGTTTAAGTTTACATCACAGCGTTCCGTGAGATTATTGGCTGGTTGCAAAGTAGAAATCCGATTATTGACTGAGTCATGTACACCCGGAGCTTTCCCATTATCTGAATATCCAAGTGCATGTAAACTTGTTAATGGGATTACTGACAACATCTGATTTTTTGCAGTTATCAGATTAAGTGTGTGGAAGCGCACTCAGACATGGTTGCCAGGTCCGCTTATTCTAAGAGACTTTGCATCTGTTGGGCTTGTTCCATAGACCTGGTACTAATTTCTCTCGATAGATCTGGCAACCCTGGAATTATACGCAGAAACAGCGAAACAGCTACCAAACATGTTTGTGTGAGACTTGAAAACGCAGAATAAAGTCATTGATCTGATCACTGACAAAATCTGATTTTTCTGCGATTATCGGATTAAGTGCATGTAAACGCACTCAAACATGGTTGCCAGGTCTGCTTATTCTAAGACACATCTTTTGGTTTTGTTTCCATAGACCTGGTGCCTTTTTTCTCTATGGGGATCTGGCAACCCCGGAATTAACCGCATCACCTGCTAAACAGCTATCGAACGCTGTGAGACTCTGTAATGCAGTATATATGCCCAAGAACATTACATATTTGATTATTGAATATTGAAGTTTACATCATATCTTTCTGTGAGATTATTGGCTGGTTCAAAAGTATTATTGCCTGAGTCATGTAAAGCCAGAGGTTTCCGATTATCTGTTTACTCAAGTGCATGTACCTTCGTTGATCGAATCACTGACAAAATGGGATTTTCTGCATTTATCGGATTATTAAGTGCATGTAAACGCACTCGTTTTATCCTGCATGCTAACCTGCCTGAGTCTAGGTCAAAGGTGGAGCGTTAAACAGGATAATATTCTTATGTCATACATTTAGAACTTGACAGCTTGAAAGTTTCTGGAAAGTTTCTGCTGTAACTGCGAGGTCTTACGTTAGTGGGGATGATTTATGGAAAGTTCAGTGCTTTTTTTTATCATATAAGCTTATATACTGTATCCTCTTAGTGACACAGAACATTTTCACACTTTTAATTTTTAATTTTACGTTATCGGATTTGCTGTAAGTGAATCAAAATGCATAAAGCATAATCAGTGGGAGATAAGGCAACAAAGTATCTCATCTGTTAAAAACTCATGTTCTGTAATGTACCATGAAACACGTGCTGCATAGATTTATGGGGCAATCTTAGATCATTTCTTTCCTTAATCTCAAATGATTAACCAGTGTATTTAAATACCTCGGGGGTATCCGGGAAATGCCGTAATGTGGTTTCTCTCTGAAGTGTGGATCGCAGAAAGAAAAGATAAAGCATGTAGAGAGATTAGCCAGGGGCTGAAATCTCAACTGTGACCAGAGACGGGAAGATGAATCGCAAATCGAATATTACGAACGAGGCGAGGGTGAGGTTAAGGAAGTTAGAACGTTTATACTTCACAGCAATCCATGTGTGTGGGGGACTGCAGAAAGGGATCCCCCATTCTGCCTTTTAATCCATCCCATCCCCCACCACCACACGACCTCCTCCAATCATCCGTCAGCCCCTGATTTTCATATCTCATCCCCTCTTCACCTTTCTGTCCTGCCTGTATGGGCATCAACCCCAGAATGACATGCACCTCCCCGTCTTTCTGACCCAATTTGGGGAAATGAGGGGAAAGGGGGTCCATTGTTTGAGTGGCACAGTGAGAGGAGGCGAAAAGCAAGGGACATGCAACCCCCCACCCATTGCATTACACGCACAGCACACACGCTGCACACACATACGGCACACACTGCGGTCCCACATGGTTGTCAGGTCGCGGCCAGGATTTTGGGGAGGGGGGGTCCGTCCGCTCAGCTGGTTTTAAGGTCAATTCCTGGTTCATCCAGAGGAGGTTCTGAGAGAGGAAAAGAAAAGAGGAGCGCACAGAGATGAGTCGAGAGGCAGAGACAAAGAGGAGAGGCAGAAAGGATGTCTGAGTGTGTGTAAGTACACAGTTTGTGCATTTCGGTATACGTACGGACGCGTTTTCTGTTTCGTGTTCCCGTGTGCCATGTGTTTATGGTTTTCTTTGTTCTTGGTTGACATGTTGCTGTCTTTCATTCTACCCACTTTCTTTATTCCAGCTGTTGGCACACACAATTGCATCAGGGTGTAGCGTACACGCATAAAATACTCTTGCTGTTTTCAGGCTTTGAGCTGCACAGCTGCCCATAGATGGTCAGGAATTCTATTAGTCCATTCTGCTTAACACAGCCTCTGTTCTTTGTTTTTCTGTCTCTGTAGACATCTGTTCGCGTTTTCCAAAAATGCTGAATGCAAAAACTGGAGGGGAACGTTTGTTTATTATTCTTTTTGTAACTTTTAACGTTTGTAACTAAAGCACTAACGCAGAAAAAGGAGCTACGGAGCAATTTTCGTTAAGGATGTGAAGAAGCAGGCGGGTAGAGACGATGTTTTTGAAGCGTAAAACAACGAGAAATCTTTGGTTGTGGTTTAAAACGTAACATACTACTATGACGTCTTATAGATTAGATTTGAATCCTTTGATATGCCACTAAAATGATTTGCTGGAAAGCCAGTAATGGTAGCATGTCAGAGTGAAAGAGGGGCTTACTTTATATTCGTGAATAAATCTAATACAAAGGTTATAAAATATGCATTCACTTAACCGTACACGTGGTCATGATGTGAAGCGTTTCTAATGCAAGCTCATCGTTTTCAAGACGTTTGTCCTCAAATCCAGAATGACACCTCAGAGCGTTTCAAAGCCCCCGATACTATTTTCTAAATGGTAGCCCATTATACACGAGAACAGCGTGTCCCACTCCAGCGGCATCGTTAGCGGGAGTGGTTCAGAGCGTTGTTGGTTACTCACAACAGTAGGTGATGGTAATGCTACTAATTAACCTTGACTATTGACCGTGATTATGTGGTCCGTTCGCCATTCAACCTCCACTCTGCAGAGAGCTGCGTTCAGAAAAAGAGAGAGAGCAAGCCTGAGGGAGGTAGCATGAGAGATGAAGACAGCAGGTTGGCACTGACGGCTACAAGAGCATTCTGCTGACCATGTGCCCTGTCTGCTGCTGTTCAGTGCCAAGGGGGAGGGCATGAGCGATGAGATAACTCTCTGTGTGTACTGCAGACATGTGGCCGAGCCAAGCACAAGATGTCATCAACAAACCGAATCAGCAAATTTCATTTATTCATCCAGTCTCGAAGATGTAGGATATTTTGGAGATGTCAGGGTGGAATATGGAGAACAGCCTTGAGAATGGTAACTGGGAGGGTTTTTGAACAGCACGCAAGAATGGGATTGGTAGAACTGGTTATACTGGTTAGCACAGGGCTCCAGTATATAAATGGTTGTAGCTTACAGGAATTATGTTTTATGGACAGTGGTTTAGGATGTGGGCTACTAAGCAAAAGGTTGTGGGTTCAAATCCCAGCTCTGCCAAGCTGCCACTGTTTGGCCCTTAAACCTCAACTACTCAGATCAGATGTTCTGGATAAGAGCATCGAGCAAATTCTCTAAATGTAAAATCCAGTCCTGGAGGTGAGGAACCAGAAGGATCACTTAACCTGGTAATTACAGGTAGGCGCCATTTACCGTCCGTCCAACCAAAGCGTGTTCGCTCTAATGGCCGAGGTCTTAGGAATTATACTAGAATGACGTTTGCCTGCAAAAGTGCCTGCTTTTTTATGTACATATTTCATGTATTTTCTGTTTGAAAGCTTAGCTAAACAGACTGAGACATAATCATGTATGCTCTTTATACTATTGCTAAAACAACAAATCTAATGGTGGTCTAAGACTTTTGCACACTACTGTATATGAGCCTTTTCGCCGAATGGGTGCCATTTTCCATTAAACATTTAACATTACATTGACCTTCTCAGTCATAGCTACAATATCATCAAATATACAGAAAAATTAAGAGAGAACTTTTTTGGTCTTCCCATGGTCTCCTGAAGATCCACATGATACAGCTTCCTATTGAACATGTGACTTGTGGTATGTTCCATAATTTTCAGAAGTGGGAATTTGTTTATTCATTGACCTGGGGACATGAATAAAACATGTATTTTAAAGTAAATATGAAAAAATATTAGGCATAGATGAGATATGGAGTGACACAACACTGCAAAACACACAGGATTTCTAAAGGATTTTATCATTATATTCAATTGTAAAGTAAAAATATTAGAGGACAGGGACACAAATGCTTTTTTCAGTGTTGTAGGTGATTTTTATTAATATTTTATATCATATACTTTAAATTTGCAATGGCATCACTGTGCAAGACACCCTGCTTAATAATAAAATGTTTCTTACAGTTGATTATATTAATAATCTATACGTGTAAATGTCCCGGGGACGACAATGGCACACGTTCAGGGGAATGGCTCATATATGAAAATTCGAAACGTATATTTTTAAAAAAGGAATTGAGGTGGATTTCATGTAGCTTTTGGGTTTAGGCTCTATTACTTCTTAACCATATCAGGTGCTGTGTTGAAAATGTATAAAGTTAATTCCACCATTCTATCTGTGATTAAGACTGGAGTGGTTTTTGCATATTTATCTCCAATGGTTACAGAAAGTGTGTATTCAGGGTGATGTTAGGGGGCTTTTATGCTTTGGGCTGTTTTATTTCAACCTTGAGAGAAAGTGAATGAAGGGAAGAGACAGATAAGTAGGGGCAGGGATTCCCTGTTGCCACATTGTGATTAGGTAATGTGTGTATGAGTGAGTGTGTGTGACTCAGTTGTCATTCGAGAGGACTTTCTTTACCTTCAGTGCACCCTCGGGCACGGTTAGACACAAATTAGAGGTGAAGGGTTGGAGGACAACAGCACAATGTCCAGATTTTCCTTTATAGGTGGCAGTAGGAAAACCTCAGGCTCCTCAGTTCCTGAGTGGCAGCCCCTATTAGTGCATATGAGGGCAAAACACACTGTAAGGCAAGAAGGACACTGAAAATGAATACTAGCTCCTAATGAGTCTTTGTCTTTCCTTCTTACTTTGTTTCTCTCCCACACAGACCAAAACACACAGATCTCCCTCCTGGTTCGCTGACAATTCTCAGACATGCCCTTATATAGCCAGAGCAATCAATACTTTAAATGTTTTACTGGCAGGCAAAAGGTAAACATTTAGCTTAGAAACACAGGTGGAGAAAAACCGGGAATATACACACAGTGCAGAACAGAGGCAAAGCTTGGCTTTCTAGCACTGTGAGGTGTGTTACATTACTCAGGCAGTGCCTTTATTATTAGCAACAGATTTAGCTTACATCATTGTCGCAAAGTGCTGGTGACTTTGTTTCATGCATGTATTCCAGGACGATGTGACCAAATTACATAAAGACTCTGTTTCATCTCATAAGTTTAATTAAAAATATATATTTTATTATTATATTTTTATTCCAGCAGACTGAAACTAATTACTGCAGTCTCCAGGTCCTTCTGGTCCCTCTTGTGATTTTTTTTTTTAGTTTAGTTCATATTTAGTACTACCTAATCACTCAGCAAGTGGTCAGGAATTCCATGTCCAGTGGATCAGACACAGCAGTGCTACTGTAGTTTTTAGACACCTCAGTGTCACTGCTGGACTGAAAATATTCCGCCAACCAAAAATGTCCAGCCACCAGCATCCTGTAGGCAGCATCTGATCCACTCATACAAGCACAAACCACCACCACCACCACATCAATGAATGCAGTGCTGAGAATGATCCTTCACCCAAATAGTACCTGATCTGTGGGGGTCCTGACCATTTAAATAACAGAGTAAAGCAGACTAACAAAGTATATAGAGAAACAGATGGACTACAGTCTGTAATTACATTTACATTTACAGCATTTAGCAAACGCCCTTATCCAGAGTGACTTACAATTGATACAGTCTTACAATCCAAGCAATTGTGGGTTAAGGGTCTTGCTCAAGGACCCAACAGTGGCAGCTTGGCAGAAATGGGATTTGAACCCTGGACCTTCTAGTCCATAGTCCACAGTCCCTACTGTCATGTCCCATATAATGGCCTGCCCTGCTGTTGCCATCTTTAACACTATTCCAAACATGACATCTATTTAAGCTAAACCATTAAACTTTAACCTCTCTCTCCTTCTTTATCTGCTGTTGTAGAGTCTGTGAGCCCTGCCATCTGGGACGCTGTCTGCCCCATTGTCGTCCGACACCATGAGCTGGAGCTTCCTGACACGTCTGCTGGAGGAGATCCAGAACCATTCCACTCCGGTGGGGAAACTCTGGCTCACCTCGCTGGTCGTGTTTCGCATCGTGCTGACAGCGGTGGGCGGTGAGTCCATCTACTACGATGAACAGAGCAAGTTTGTGTGCAACTCGGGCCAGCCTGGCTGTGAAAACGTCTGCTACGATGCCTTTGCACCGCTCTCGCACGTGCGCTTCTGGGTTTTCCAGATCATCCTCTCAGCATTGCCCTCTCTACTCTACATGGGTTACGCGGCAAACAAGATCTCACGCACCGAGGACCTGCGAGGGACCGGGGGTAGCACTCCAGCGGTGAGCGGACCAGAAAGTGGCTACACACATCGGAGGCCAAAAAAGCTGTACTTCGGAGCACGTCAGCACCAACCAGGGCATGAAAATACAGAGGAGGAGCGTGAGGACGACCCTATGATCTACGAGGTGCCAGAGTTGGACAACTCACGCAGGGAGCTCGTGCCGCCCCGGCCTAAGCCCAAAGTGCGGCATGACGGGCGGCGGCGTATTCGGGATGATGGCCTGATGAAAGTGTACGTACTTCAGCTGCTGACTCGCTCCATATTGGAAGCAGCCTTCCTGACTGGCCAGTATTTCCTGTATGGCTTCCATGTAGCTCCCATCTTCGTGTGCACAGGCGAGCCCTGCCCGCACCGCGTCGACTGCTTCGTATCACGCCCCACTGAGAAGACCATCTTCCTGCGCATTATGTACGGTGTCAGCTGCCTTTGCCTGCTGCTCAACGTCTGGGAGATGATTCACCTTGGAGTAGGCGCCATTAAAGACACGCTGCGGAAACGTCAGGCCGCGGCGGCAGAGGACGAATACCAGCTAGGTTTGCTAGGACCCGGAGGCGTGTCTGCCGGAGTGGGTGCTCCAGAACTGAGCGAAGGAGAAATGGCGGACGAGGTCGGGAGCAGGGTAAGGGAAGCGGACTATGTGGGTTATCCTTTTTCCTGGAACACGCCGTCTGCGCCGCCAGGCTACAACATAGTGATGAAGCCCGAGGCCCTGCCCTACACGGACCTCAGCAATGCCAAGATAGCATGCAAGCAGAACTGCGCCAACATTGCTCAGGAGGCGCAGCAACAGTACGGCTCCAACGAGGACAACTTCCCTTCCGCGAGCGACGCTCG